>JAGDQP010004782.1:0-82662 GCA_022664845.1 Lepisma saccharinum
TACTTGTGAGAGGGGCGCAATAGTACGGAAGTATTACAATAGTACTCGATTTTTACGAAAGCATAAACATTAAATTGGTCACCTTTAAAAAATGAATAACACTTGAACATCGGATTACTTCTCAAGGCTTTAATTCGACTAACAGTTTCACTCAATAGCTCACAGGTGGCAGCACTACGCAGCATTGCAACTTCTAGATTTAACAACAATATGGGGATCAAAATTAGTAATGTAGTACAAAAAAAGCATAATATCAAAAATATAAAGTTTTACTCACTTCAAGTAATGAAAGAGATAATATATATTATTGGGTTTTTTATTACAGAATATTCAATTCATGAAAATAACTTCTATATGATAGTTAAATATCTGATATCTACACTAGATACAAAATCTTTCCAAATTTGTTTAGCAGATCCTATATATTTTCTTGGGTGGGGTAATTGCTCCATCCGGTCCCCACTAAATGACGCCACTGTGTACCATTTCGCGATCATTTGGTAACATCCCTGTGTGCTATTCAAAAGCATGTTAATTGGAATTATAATCTGCATTGATTGTTTTCACATCGAGTGCCTTTAGAAATGTTGCCACAAATTCCCGACAGGAAATTAGCTTCCATTAGGCGAAATTACTTCACTCACAAGTCTGCTCATTTCATGAAGAAAACACAAAAGAGTCTTTTTCTAACAAAAGAAAAAAAGTGGATTCTTGTCTTTCTCTCGCTGCTGATGTTGATGGCGCTGTCATCTAGTCTTCACTACTGCTCTCTAGTGTCAATTAATCAAATTGCACTGACGAAATCAACAGCAGCGCCATCTTCTATCCTCTGTCTTTCTCATGCGACTTTGCCTTCCTGCTTTAACTCAGCCATGTCATCTATTTAAAAACAGGAATGTTTTTTAAGCATCAGCATATTTCAATAATTAATCATTTTTGTAACAATTAATTTTACTGGCTTTCAAAAAATATTGTTATTGTTTTAGTTTGTAGTCATAACCTAAAAAAGAAATCACTGATTTGCGATGCGTAACTTTTAGGCCAACTTTTCATGTACGTGCTCCCCGCGTTCTTTGTTTGCGATATCGATTAGCAGCCAATAGAAACACGTGTTACACGTAGACCCTATAACACATACTTAAACACGTATTTCAGTTGGCTATTTAGCCAAATCGTAAGCAACCCATGCGGCGATCACCTTTATGAAAACCCGATCTAACACGTGTTTCAATTAGATACTTATGACTGCTTTCCTTGGAAGCTTGCGTTGCTTGTGATTTGGATGAATAGTCAATTGAAACACGTGTTACACATATAACACGTAATAAAACATATGTTTCAATTGGCTACTCACGTTCATCGCAAGTAACGCAAGCGTTCATGAAAATGAGCCTTTAGGCAAATCTCAAGTGAAACACGCGCCGAGCGCGTGCATGAAAATCAGACCTTATAGTCAAACTATTTTACTGTTCTGTCTTACTGTGTGTTATTGCAAGGTTGTTCCAAATTATGGCCATACATTTAGAAGATGATTACACACAAACGAGACAAGGAAAAAAAATCGCACATAGATCGAAATCAAGAGTCAATCAAAGTAGGAAACATAAGGTGGAAGTCGTCATCAGTTTTGCTAATACTTTCTACGCGGATCGGGTCGTTGAAACACTACTACATTTTAAAAAAACACAGACAAGCAGCAGTTTGGGATACGCATTTTCAAATAAGTTCACTAACCACTGATTAGGTTAAAAGTCAGGTTCGGTATTTTTTCTTTCTTATTAACCACGCGATTCATTCTAGTTGATAGCAACGATAACAGATGGTTCTGCCGTTAAATTCTGATAACGACTTCTGCCTAATAATTTCTACTAGGACAAAGTCGGTCGAAATCTCCTCGAGATACAGGGTCGGGTCCAAAATTGACTTGTTTCAATATCAAAATAAAATGAATATTTCACGATGCATTAAAGTAATATTTTACGGTTTCAGGGGTTGATTTTGAATCGAAGGCAAAATGTTAGAGAAGTTGAAAAGTAATAACATCATCTTGACAGTGTTGCCAACCTGGTACGTAGAGTTTTATTATTTTCAAGTGGCACCACGTCAATTTATAGGATATTTGGTATTCCCTGGTGATAATAAATATTATATGTGAAGCACAGAATGCAGTGTTACAAACTATGAGTAAGATACGAGGAAAATATTTAAAATAGACATTCTCAGTGCTCAATTTTATATATTATTCATAATTTTCAACACTGCGTTCCATACCTCACGTATGATGTTTATCATCTTCAGCACATCAAATATGCCATAAACCGATGTAATGAGATTTTAATTAATGAAAACTTATACCAGGTTGGGAATATTGTCAACCCTATGACATGACATTTCAACTTCCAATATATATTCTATTAATAGAGATCAACCCCCCAATTTTTTAAAATTATTCCATTGACCTAAAAGCGATACTGGAGTGATCAATGCCATTAAGAATGTAATGAATGAATGAAATTATGGAATAAGGGAGACAGTTCATCTTGATCGTCCACTTTTAATCTAAGCCAATATGGACCAAATTTTCAGTTCTAACTCAGTTATTCGCGCTTGTTAAAGCTGTGCTGTCCATTTTTAAAGTTATTTCTTAATTCTTGCAAAAAAAAATTAAATACTAGGGTAAGCAAAAAAAAATAAGGTGAATTTAGATGTGCAATTGACCCGCATAGACAATTTAGTCTCCCATTGGAATACATGATTGGACCGCAGTGGCGACTACGTGGAATTTTAGTGCAATACCATGTGCATAACACTAAGCAGTTTCACCTTACTTTATGATTCTCCTTTGCGTTATTTGTAGTGCACAGACCGATACGTGTATAACTGAAGGATTAAGACGTAAATCCAAAAACGGGGGCCACACAGTGATATCAATAGTAAAAAAGCTTAGTTCAAACTAAATATTTGGTACATCTTGGTTTAGACTATAAGTAGAAAATCGAGGTTAAATGTTTGCTCTGGCATTTGTCTTTTGACACTAGGCGATCACTCCAGTGTTGTTACGTAGAGATCGCTGATTGATTTTAATACATCGTTAAAGAAATAGCATAAAATATTATTTTTATATTGTGTTCTTACAAGTGTCTTTTGGACTCAAAGTTGGATCTCCTGTATTTTAAAAGCTAAGCTAATTTCGGTTCATTTAATGAAAAAAAAAACTTTTTTCTTTTTCATGTTTTGGAGTGACTAATCTCGTCCCGAATTTGAATTTATTCTGTTATTTACTAAATTATAATTTTATACGTTCTCTGCTTCAGCATCCGTTCAGATCGGTCAAATTGAATTTAAATTCATTTTATTGCCTTTAGGAATCTCAGCCTAAGAGGCCGGAATAGGGTGGGGGGAAGATTGTTTGAAGGTAGTTGGACACGGTGTAGTTAGTATGATCCCTAAGTTTGGCCCCTTAATTTGAAACATCCTGTATATTTCATTGTTCTTCACTGTTGACGCTTCTGTTGTAAACAAGCCGTGAACTGAATCATCATGAAACTTTGAATTAAGATACTTCATCAGAGTATAATTAATCTCTCTCTGAAATATTCTTAGAAATACCACGAAAATTTTCATTTTAATAAAAAAATCACCTAATTTTGAGTTATTCCAAGTGAAGAATAAAAAATATGAAGTTGCAATTATTCAAGAAAATTAGAAGTTTAGCTCATCACAATTTTCTTACACTTTGGAATAAACTAATTAAAATTAGCTGTAAGAGATAGCTTTTGAAAATAATGATCTCTAATAATACTTAATATCTTTCCGCAAATTACCGTTGCTTTTTTTTTACCTTCCCTACTTATTTTCTTAACCAGTACCACAGACCATTATGATTTTTATGGTTAGAAAATAATGGATGTCTTCGAAGAAACACAAATACCATGTTTTAAAATTATTAATTGAATTAATTATTTTTAGCTGTTTGCCGCCCTTAAATTCCCCCCCCCCTTAGAACCGCCACTGATAGAAGTTTGAAAGTAACTCACTCGGGAGTATGTATAACACACAGTAAGAAAAAAAGAAAGAAAGAAAGAAAGAGAATGAAAGAGAGAGAGGGGATTAGGGAGAGAATGGTCAATGTTCTACACGAATAACGTAAGAACGGAGATTCTAATATAAAAATCCATGGACACTTCACATGGAAGGAGAGAACTTAATAATATTTATGGGAGGTGAATTGGTAGTAAGGTCCTATTCGACCAACGTGACTACTAAGGACTGGGGCAACAGTGTAAAAAAGCTAATATGGACCCAGACGGGGATCGAACCGAGGATCACTGACACCAGAGGTGAGTGCACTACCGCGATTTCGTTAATAATCTTTAGCTAATAATACAATTAGTAATGAAATCACAGTTTGCAGTCTAGTGAGGAAGTAAGAAAGTTTACGGAAGCGTGGGGTTTAACCTAGTAGAAACAACTCAGTAAATTCGTTACTTTTCTTCTTATATAGAGAGGAAGTTTTTACTTTTTACTTTTGTTGCTATATATAGAAGTTCTTACTGTATATTGAAGTTTTTTTTTGTTTTTTTTTTACTTTTCTTGCTATATATAGAAAGAAGTTTGATGCAAAAATCAATAAATCGGAGTTTATTAGTTCTTTCGAACAACATCATGCAGGAAGGTGAGATGCAAGTGTAGAATTGGTCTTGGGTACACGCTGTTCCTTAAGACGTCGAATCAATCTTAGTTTTCGGGGAGATGTTCTGTTATATATTTAGGTGGGTACATGCCATGTACCTCCCTTCATAGCTCCATTTTACCCCTGAATAAAAGTGTTTAAATAGGTGAAATTAAAAAATCATCTGTAAAAGAAGGACTCAAAACTCACTGTTATAGAGGCATGATAAAGCTCCTTCTTTCACATGCTACTTACGGTTCTTAACTGCAAAACTAAGAGTTTCCGTAAGGTGTGTATTTCGTCAAGAAGAAAAAAATAAGTGTATTATTTTCTTTACATTGAACATAACAGTTCACAACCTAATTCCCATGGTCCAGGCGGTAACGTCGGGAACTTAAGATCAGAAATGTGTAGGTATATAGGTTTGAACCCCACGGCCGATCTTCCTGACTGAGGTTTTCTCCAGGTTCACGAGACCTTGAGGTTCGAACCCATGTGTCTATACATTGGCGATGACTGAGGCTGTGGTCGCTACATTCCCCATCCTCTCTCCTATCCTATCAGACCTGAGCAAAATATGCGTCAAGGATATAATTAAATTCAAAACACCCGTTCACAAAGTGCAAACGAAGTGTACTATTTTCACAGTGAATAAAACATTTAGAAAACATGAACGAAGTGTATTTTTGTTTTTTACACTGAACACAACAGTTCACAAAATGTAAAATAAATATTTGTACCAGCAAAGTCAGATGAAAAACTTAGAAAACCCGGAAGAGCTATTGCAGATTTCTTCCCAAGCCTTCTTGACTACAGAACTAAAGAACTTACAATAAATAGTTCACACTATTTATGAAACAAATTGGTAACATGTATACATTACTTTGGATTTGGAGATTTAATAAAGCAACAAGAATGTCACAAACGGAAAAATCAAACTCGATAAAACAAATTGAGAATGAATTCTTAATTGCAGTAGAGCTAAATATCAGGTGTACTGGTGAGCACGTATGAAGAGTACAAGAAAGAAAAACGGGGTATGTGCATGAAAGGCGATTTCTTGTCAAACGGATTGTTAAAGTCTATCTTTAACAATGGAATCCGGTAGACGAAGAGCAGATTGAATCCTGTCTAGTCCCTGGCTACTCGTAAGTGGAGGACTGAGTTTTATGTCTGTGTATGAGTCTTCATTGCAGCTGGTGGGATCTATTTCTGTCCGTTTGCTATGATTAGGTTGTTTGGCACAAAGGTCAATAAACCCAGTCTTTTATAGTACTTGTGTTTGTCATTTACATGTATGCCTAGTGTCGACGATCTGTTTCGTATGTCTACCTTAAGGTACGATATTCACTCCGGATATAAAACCTAGTATTCGCCATCTTAAAGGTAAGGTTTTCCTCAGTTTCACCAGGTGAATGCTGGGAAGGATATCCACCTTCCGAGATCCCGGTTGGAGGTTACATTATATAAGGCGAATTTCTTAACTTCGTGTTATCGTGTGTGTATGTGTTGTTCAACTGATATCTGCAATTTGATCTTCGACAGTGTATCTTTTAATATACAGTAAAATTAAGAATGACTATTAAAATCTTCATAAAAATACTATTATTTCCAACGACATTTCACACAATTAGACACCTGAGAATTATATTGTATAGGATTTCAATACGACAATTAAATTCCTCAGATGCCTAATTCACAAATACAGAATAAAGTGATGTATGAATTCTTCATCTACCAGCTCGCTGTGCAAATTTTCTTCGTATGCAAACACTGTCAAGAATATTGTATAAAATAATCAATTTTTAAAGTATGTGTTTTTATACTGTACGTTTTCAATAACGTATTTGCGTGTTAATCTGGATTGACTTGTTCACATTTGCTCTTTTAATGAAACAGCATCTAACAGCAGAAGATTAATGGTGTAGAGAGACATGAAGTGATTCTAACCATCTCTCATTTTCAATATATGGAGATTTGAGTACATTGTTATTATTATAGCTGTGTTGTTGATTGTGTCATTAGGATTCCTAATCACATTTTCGGGTAAATAATCTTCATGTCTAACCCCACCCTTCGCCTCCGATCCCCTTCCTTTCGTGTGTTAAATGTGTGTGACCCACATCAACATATTACATGACGAATCTGGCAATCAGATATTGGTTAATCTGTTCGTAACTGTGGAGCATATTTCGTAACTAATTAGCTAAAATTAATCAACGTATTATCCCCCCCCCTCCTGTACATATGAGGACAAAAGGAAACTATAATCAGGTTGCATTCGCTGGAGAAGTAATAATTAGTTATTACTGGATACCAAGCCTTAGCTTGTAAGTGCACTGTTTAAAAATTTAATAAGGTGCCTTTATATCTTCAGTAATGTTTCAAAATTTTAGAAAAGTGCATTGATATCTTCAGTAATGTTTCAGATAAGTGTCAGTATTTGCAGTAATCTTAGGAAAACATCAACAGATTTATTTTGTAGTACTGGAAGTTCTGAATTTTCAGTGTAATATTCGCACCTGCGCAGAAGAACAAAACGGTTTCTTGTCGTAACCAAACATTCAATTCTAATCAAGTGCTCGCTGTTGTCATTTTTACCACGTATGTTAACAGAAGTGCTAGCGGCGTGCGTTAGAGGCTGGAGTACACATAAAGCTAAAGTAGTATAAATGAAGACTGTAAGCTTGCCAGATTGAAACCAAGGTAAATCGAAGTTGTTGACCACAAATATGAAATCAATATATCTATCTGTTTTCGTTTAAGTGCTACACTGTACACTGTAAATTTTGTGTAAAATTACATAATTTCTGGCAGCATTTTATGTAATTTTACACTATTGTAATTTTACAAACCAATTTACAAATTGTGTAAATATAATTACATAAACTTTTGTAATTCTATTAAAACATACATTACAGCCTTGTAAAATTACACAACAATTACGTAAAGTTTTAGCAAAAGGGCTGCCAACAATTTTTATGTAATTTTACACAAAAAATTCTTACAGTGTAGCGTACCTTAAAGCCAGAGTATGTATAGTACAAAAATGCCATAAGAAGAAGTTATAGTCTTACCAGATTAAAATGGTTTGATAAATCAAGGTTTGTAAAAAATCTGAACTTAGTTTCTCTCAAACTTTCATTGATGATACTCTAGCCTGCGTTCCAGATGAATGGACACTGGACAGACTTGCTGATAGATAACGTGAGTTTGAAAAAGAACCAACTTTTTCCTCTGGGTGGGTCAGGTAAAAATTGGTGTAACGGATCATCAGTTAAATCAATAAAAGAACTAAAAGGTGTAAAAAAGCACACTGGTGGATGGCTGTAAAAAGGGTTTTTCGAAAAAACAAAAACAAAGAATAGATTAGGACACAATATAAATAAACAATCTTCTCAGGGTGCAGAGATGAGTCGTAAACATGAGGTCATCCACGCAACGACTCTCCCCAGTTTCACCTCGCCAATAGCAGAATGATTCTTAAGGCAGAAACCCGTGTCTATTATCTGCCCCCATTCCTGTCCTCACAAGTTGTGATCATCGAAGGACGTCGTCGCTGAAATTTGCAACGGGTTGAAGGAACTGTACACGTTCAATAATAACCACAGCACTTCCGAAAATATGACAGTATTACTGGTCGTGCGTTGTAAAGTAAAAAGCTGAGATACGAATTCGGAACCCTATTTTCTATTAAGATCGTAAATACCAGTAAACCTAGAGGTCTGAGCCATAGATGTCAAAGGACATAAATAAATTCGTAAACGACTGAACTTAGAACTTTAAATGAAACGATCATTGTGTGTAAAGCTGTGTAAATTTAACTACTTTGCTGTGGATGTGTTAAAGTCTAAAATAACATCGATTCCATAGCAACTGAACATAATGTTGGAATACTGTATATGGTTAGAAACCGAAGAGCCAAAACAATCACATTGTTGTAGTTATTTTTTCAGTGTTACAGCATCGCATTGTTGCTGTCTTGTGTGATTTTAGAGGTTTATGACGTTAAGCCAGTGTGCAGAGGATTGTAGGTTTGAATCCCTGCTGAGTCGTGGTTACTTGTTTACAGTTTTTCTTAACTCTGGAATGGCAACCCTCATAAATTTTACGATGGGCAAAATGTCCTCCGAATGTCACTCATTAATTATCCGCTAGAGTATCCCAAGTATCACACAGTACCTTCCCATTATATCACCTTCTTCCCAGTGAGTAATTAGCCATATTCATGTTAACTTTTGCTGCTCAGTTTTTATAGCACCATCGTAAAATTTATGAATGGTTACCGTTAGTGTGTATTGAAATAAAGTTACCTTTCCAGTCGAGACATAATACCTGAAGCTCGCGAGGGGGGATCTACAGCAACCTTTTAGACCACTCAGAGACTCATACTTCAGTCTTGGGTAGGTTCATACTATTTAACATAAATGAGACATATCTTCGTTATGTCATTTCAACCCCTTGCGATTCGCCTTTCCTTGTAAAAATTAAATTTACTTGTCACTTTTTTTTTACGTGTTTCTCTAAAAGTTAAAATCCCATTGCATTGTATTTAAACCTACCTTTCTACGAGAAGATTGAGCACTCGTAAAACACTAGAGTTCCATGTCAGCTTCAGGTGTTAATTTTATTATCAGTAGAGCACGTGACTATAGGCCAAACCCGGTAAGCTCCTACGGGTCATTTCTTTCCAACCTTAATGTAAACTTTCTATAATGCGTTTTTTTTTAGAAATGGCGTGTGTGTGTTATTGAAGGCATAATGAACAAGTATAGATAAATGCGCTCTCTTCCAGAGAATATTAATAGCGCACCCGTAAGCGAAGATATAGGGTTTGTCCTGTCTGTCTGCCCCCCCCCCCCCCCCCCCCCAAAGATCTCGGCAACTTCCGACAGAGTTGGATTCGTCATTATCTCAAACGGTGGGGAAAATTATGACTTTGACTCTACAACTGACAGGTCCTTTTCAATTGCTGAGTTTTCTTCATTTTCCGATGTATTATCATATGGTAACCTTGTCCCCCGCTTAGATCTCAGTAACTACAAGTCGCACAGAGATGAACTATACACTGTTGGGTTCGTCATGGCCTGAAGAAGTAAGAATATTTATTAGTTTGACTCTAAAACTAGTAGGTCCTTTTGAATAGCAGCATTCGCAATTTGTGCCCCTCCTAGATCTCAGCAACCACAGGTCCGACACATATGATCTATATACCGTTGGATTGATCATGGTCTAAAAAGGTGAAAAAACTACGAATATGACTTTAAAACTGGCAGGTCCTTTTGAATCGCTTAGTATTCTCTATGTGTGCCCCTCCTAGATCTCAGTAACTACAAGTCCGACAGAGATGAGCCATACACCATTGTATTCGTAACGGTCTGAAATCGTGGAATAATCTATAACTTTGAACCTAAAACTGGCAGTAAGTACCTTTTCAATCGCTTAGTAATCTCCGTTTGTTCCTATGACTTTCACTCTTTCTTTTGGATACGTTGTAAGATAATTTGAATTTATACAGGGGCGCTTTGATTTTGTCTATAATAAAACCATTACCGTTTTCAAACTTTCATTGCCAAATATATTTTCTCTCAATTTTTTAGATATCAGGATGTATGGACCTCCTATCTGAAATATATTTCATTCCTTAGTTTGTCGCACTGTTTATTACCTTTTTATCTAGTTGATATTTTGTTTCTCTTCACACAAAAGTAGTAGTCCACCAGTACACCAGAGGCATATCAACTTCATTTATGCGAGATTTGAATAAAGCAAATATCAGTATAGGGAAATTTTCTGTGAAAAAGGGAAATTTTGTATGAAAAAGGGAAATTATGAGCGTTTTGAAAAGAAATTCTGAGCTGCAGAATATCAAATAAAAAGTGGGACCTAAAGACTGAATATTAAAGAGGAGAAAACAAGCTTTTTAAGTCGCTATCAATGCAAATTAAATGGTAAGATCTTACAATGTAGATAGCGCAAGTCCGTGGATCTTATCGTACAAGCTGTGTAACGTGGATTACGTTCTCAGTTATGAGTCCAAGAAAGCTAGTCATGAAGCCTTTTAAATTATAGTGTTTATTTTTGTTTTTCAAAGAACTATATTTCCCGTGGATATGGTTACTAGAAGTAACAACTAAATGTATTGTTAACATGAAAAGGACTTGTTACTAGGAAGACAAAACGAGTTCAAGAGGACAAAGAAAATATTTTTTTAGTACAGCTGACAAGATTACATATTTATGTATTAGCTGACAAGATTACATATTTAAATCACGCAAACTATCGATTTAAAAAAAGGTTATAGGGCTACTTAGTCGTATTTTTTTAAGAAAAGAAAACAAATAAAGACAAATAAAATCTAAGATGCATTTTTTTCTTAAGGTAAAAATTTTTCGAGATTATTGGAACCTGTATTATGTCACAGTGTATAAGGGTTTCTAATCATGTAAGAACCAAACTGTGCACATCACATGAAACCACACACACCCATATACATCAAGTGTGAGTACAGGGTGTACGAAAAGTCTTGTCTCGTCAACTTTGAACTGTAATTGGAGGGAATGAAACCCGACAACTGAACGTAGCTTGTACACGAATATTGTGTCACCCTTGGAGATATTTTTGCCAAGACTTCCAATGGTGCAAATAAAAAATAATAATAACGGAAACTCTCATTTTGTTGCACAACGTCACTAAAATCTTGTGATTTGAGTACTTTTACTTTGTTTTAAGTTCCTCATATGTTCAGGTATCAAACTAGGCCGTACAATATGTGAGCCGACAGTAAATTAACATTTTTATGACGTGAGCACAAAATCGTAGTTTTAGGATAATTTCTTGGCAACTGACAACACTGTGAGCTGTAAAGAGCTCTATGTGACGTATGATGCATGTCTATACAACATAACAACGAAAATAACGAAATATAACAACGTTTTATTGCAAAATGTACTGAAAAATCTAGTTACAAACTTACCTAGTTGGTAATACTGCACCACACAGCAATAAACTATGTTATTTTTCGTTGTTATATTGTATAGACATTCAACGTATGTCACATGGAGCTCACAGTGTTGCCAGTTGCCAAGAAATGCTCCAAAAGCTACCATTTCGTGCTGACTTAATAAAAATTTGATTTACTGTTGTCTCACAGATTGCAAACACTACTACACTGAACTTAAAAACAGAAAAAGTAATCAAATTACAGTTTTAGTGAGATTGTGAGACAAAATTGGGCTTTGTGTCATTTTTCTTATTTTCACCTTTTAGGTTCTTCCATCTCTGACTTGTGACATTAGATATGTAGCATATTGGAATTCTCGGGAAAAAATATCTACAAAGATGACACTCTATTTATGTTCAACCCATATTGAGCTTCCACGTTTTCCCCTCTTATCACAGTTTTAAGTTGACAGGACATTACTTTTCGGACATCCTGTACGTAGGATCGTTAAGAATACGAGGATAAACTTTGAAGATGCATTTCTGACCCCGTGTCGATTTTCCACATTGTAATCTGCTATAAAAATCACGGCTTGCAACAGTGTGTTCTTTATTTCACATGTGACATTTATCATTACTAGTGCTTACCATATATACAATAAACTGACGTTTTGTCATTTGGTAAAAAAATATACCTTATACCAGATGGCAACACTGATAACCCAATGTCTTCGTTTTAGCTCCTTATATACACATCTTAATGCGAATCGACTACAAGGAGCTAAATTTTACCGTACTGCTTCATTTCTTATTTACTGTGAAATGTTCATTTTTTTCTTTATCGTTATATCAATTCTGAGCTCTAAGTTGGAAACCCTGTATGTCGTAATTCGCCTGCGAAGTTTGTTACATTTTTTGGAACCACCCTGTACATAAACACGGTTTCGGAAACAAACGTAATTCTTTCTTGAAAACAGTTTCCTTCTTGAAAACAAAACCATAGTTTCTCAGGATTGTTTGAAATCTCCGTTAACTTTTAAAGGATATAGGATATATAAATAATGCATGCGCATCTTTCCTTCCCAAAACTGTCACATATTCGTCCTTCTGAAACCCTTCAAGCCAACCAACTAAACTAGCTATGTATATGTTCGCTGCATGGTCTGGAAAACACATTAATCTGGCTTCGTTTGTAGGAAGAAAGTGATGTGGTTTATGACCCGCCCCGGAAACATAAACCACAAGGCTATGTCAACATACGCAGAAGCAATTAAGATCGTCTCTCTACTATGTATGTATCCACTGAGCTCTAAGCCTATATACGTAAACGTGTAATATTAGTGTATACATTTAATTTTTATCCTTTCGTTACAGGTATTTAACTTTTGGCCGTTTGCCAATATTATGATAACTAAGGTGGTATAGAACCATGGTTTCCGAAAGACGTCGATTGCTCAAACATTACAGCAAACACGCAGAAAATAAATGTGTTCTATTTGATACTTCATTATTCCCTTTCGTGTCCTTATTCGTAGTCATTAACCATTTATTCGAGAAAACTTCATAAAATTCTCACTGTATTGGAGAAAATTATTATATTTTATATTATTTTTAATACTATAATACTACTACAAAGTTTAGCACAAATCCAAAACTCTATAATGCCATATTTTCATAGTTGTCCTGTCCAGGGATTAGAAGAATCCTTCTTTTATACAGTATGTAAGATAGTGTTCAAAAAGTTACGTCACAGTCCGGTAGATGGCAGATAATGGTAAATAATATCTGCGGGTGCTTTTGGGCGCTATAGACTAGAATAAAAATTGCAATGTACGCTTTCGGATGTTAAAAGTAGAAACACAAACATGATAATCGCCACTGGTGTTTAAAATCATCACTTGACGTTAACCAGCGACGTGAACTACGGCACCACTTCGCGAAAATTAACGAAGTCAGCCGAGTGAGTATCGTCTGCATGCCGAAGGATGACGCTGGTTAACGTCAAGTCACTCTCCTTGCGTCGGAGCGGCATTTTTTTAAAATGTTATTTAAATGAAACAGAATCCTATACCCTATGATATTTAATTATACAGTATTTTGATAATACATTTGAAATGAACCAATTCTGAATACCACCGGCATTTTTTTAACCTCTTAGGTATGAAGAAACTGCTGTCTGGGTTTATTTTTCTGGTTAACTGCTTGGCGGGCTGAGGGCTCCTTTTCCTATATTCTAGCGGGAGAATAGTCGTTCGTTTTCCTATATTCTAGCGGGAGAACAGTCGTTCATTGTGTTGTTTCTTGTAGTTTTTATTGGAGCTTTATTTTCTCTTCGTATTTAGTGTGTTTTTGTGTTCGTATTTATAGTGCGTTGATGTGTGAGTAAAGTCGATCAAAATGAACGAAATTAAACAGCATGTATGTTCAGAGTGTGGAAAGAACTATGACTATAAGAAATCACTTAGGCGTCATGTTTCGAAAGCACATCCGAATAAATTAAACGAAATCGCGCCTCCTTTAAAGACTCAGCAATAATTTGCTTATCAATGCCCAAATTGTGATAAACAATTCAATCACCTTGAAAATTTCAGATATCACAAACGTAAGTTTCATGCAGAACAACCAATTAAGAAAAATCACCTTAAATGTGTTCTATGCACTTTTGTAACGGACGGAGAAAAAAAATTGCACGAACATTTTGCGTTACAACATGCTCTTACAGTGGAATCACAAGAAAAGCAGTTTCCATCATTTCAGAGTTTCATGGAGTGGAAGCAAGAAATTGAAAAAGAGACGCTCACAAGGTACGTAATAAAACAACAGAAATATTGGAGCAAGTATCTAAAAAGCAAAATTCTGACACTTCCTTAATAACCCAAAAACAAATGGTTGAAGAACGCATCAGAAATGTCCTTCATAAGATCAATACATCAGAAGAGGTGCAACTTTTGAAAAAAAAAAAAATTGCATCTTTTGAAGCGACGTTGGAAGCAGTGCATTCCCATAAAGCTTCCAAATTACTTTCGAAATCCACGACAGCGAAGAGAAACATAGAGAAACAGAGAAAACTCTTTTCGACCAAGAAGAAGAAAGTTACGCATAAGCAAGGGATTACAAAACCAAGTTCAAGTGAAGTACAGGATATTGCAGTATCCTTACTGTTACACCATGAGTAAACCGGGGATAGACTACCTGCAATGTCATGCTCTTTTGGTGCGTGCGTGTGTGTGTGTTTTGCTTGAAACTTGCGTTTTAAAACTGAAGCCGAAAGGTGATGTATATATATTTTATGGAGTGTTTCCTTTGGAACTTGCGTTTTAAAAGTTTTATTTAAAATATGATGTTATGTATAATAATTCATCTGGAAACTCGTTAAAAAAAAAAGAAGAGAGAGAGAGGAAACTTCAGTTGAAATGTGATGTGTATATTTGGAGTATTTCGCATGATCGAACTTCACTACTTTTTTTAACTAGCTTCCTCCCACTTATCTGTATCTCATCTGGGAATTCAACGCAGTCTACGTTATAACCTCAACACATGGATTCCTCGGTATAAATAAGGTAAGTGTTTTTCATTTCAAATAAATATAAACTTTAAAAATTTTGTTGTTTTTCCGTAAACATTTGCGCGTTAAGAGCCCTCACTTCTTTTCGAGGATGTCAGATTTGAGTGTGCTGGGAGCGGGGAGAAGGGTAGTGTAGGTGTGGCCACTCGTCTATCAGTCGAATTCGTCCTGTAGTGTTTCCACTTTGCATTAAATATCGTTATCGGTACTTACACATTTTCCTTTTGTTTTGTCATTTGTTAGGAAAGTTCTACCACACACTCATAGGTGACGTATTCACACAAAAGATACTATAAATTTCTTACTGTCCTTCTTCCACAAGTCACACAGAACGTTAACTTTCTCATCGAATTATTTTTTTCCCCTTAGATAATTCTCTCATATCAGATATGGCAACCTTGAAATTCCGCCCAAAATAGTTCTCATCAATAAAGCGTGTAAACTTGGGTTATAAGTTATTTTGTTTAAAACTTTTCCTGCTTGAAAACAATAATAGTGAACCTAGCTTTCAGACATCCCTACAGACGTTGATTCAGTATAAACGATGAATCCTATACTTCTGGGACTGTTTTACTGCAATACTTCCGCGATGCTTGAATGGCAAATGGAGTTGCATTGCAGTCGACTTTGGAACGCTGGAACGTCGTAGCCACTCTGCAACTGCACACAAGAGAATATAGTAACACTGACACAACACACACACACACAACATGTAAACATAGGTTCGTCTCTGAAACGCGCGCGCAAACTTTTGAGACTTGACAGACAGATTGTAAAATTATCCCCGCACTCCACAGTGCATTGACTCGGTTTCCAGCTGTGGAGGTGACCCTTTAGTTTGTCATTTCGATGTTTAATTATTACTTTTATTAATTAAAATTATTTTTCCTACGCTTATCGGAGGAAAGTACTAATGACAACTGTTACATACAATTTAATCTATGTAACAAAAAAGAGCACAACGATATCTCATATGATAAGAGAATTAGAGCTAAAATATTACCATGGTTTTAAATGGCAATAGCGAGCTTGGACAGAATGCAATAACTCCTCTTAATTTGTTCCGTGGTCATCCTTCGGCATGCAGACGATACTCACTCGGCTGACTTCGTTAATTTTCGCGAAGTGGTGCCGTAGTTCAAGTCGCTGGTTAACGTCAAGTAAAATCATCTGACAGTAACTGTAGAGTTATATTGTAACTCTACCAGGACAAAGAGTTCCTAGCAACCTATAAAATTTGTTTCTTTTTTGTTTTCATTATGAATTTTCACATACTGATTATTTCTTAATTTGTGCCTAGGTAGTTAAAATCCTTTGTGTACAATGTAACACTAATTTTGCCCTTTTCGTTGTATTACTAGTTGTAACAAAAACTGACAATCGTTTTGCCAATCTTGCTATTGACTTCCTGATTTAGACCAACAATATCTAAATTTCCTTTATACGAGGAGTGTTCAATAGTTATTATCCCTCACATACAAGGAGTTTAACTACGATTTTTGTACGTTAGTGTATTGTTATTCAAGGCTTTAGTAGTAAGTGTTAAAAATGTCAGAGTTTTATCACTGACAGTGATAGTGTTCTTTATGTTTCTCAGGTAGCGAGTGAGCCTGGTAGTTAAAATAAAAAGAAAACTGAAGCGCACGTGCCTGATTAAGTTAGAGAACAAACTAAAGTCGCTGGGAGCAAGATCCGTGGAGTAAGAAGGATGCTGAAGTAGCTCAAAACTTGCAGCTTGAATTGCAGTCATTGTGTGATGACTTTTATGGGCGGGTGCATTATCCTGGTGAAGAAGGACTTTTGTGATCAACATTTCTCTCCTCTTTTCCTGGATTCTATTCCTTAATTTTGGAGCTAGCTGTGCGTAATACTCTCTAGTGATCGTGTGTCTTTGTTCGAGATAATAAAATAGGAGAACTCTCTTCCCGTCCCAATCCATAGGTTTACCAATGGACGCTTGGATTATAACGGTTTGTGATTAGGCACCTAGAACTTTTGTTAGTATATAGCAGGGTTGGAATGTTTAAAACAAAATGTTTTAAACAAATGTTTTAAACAGAGGCGATTGTTTTAAACATTTTGAACAATTGTTTAAAACGATGTTTTTTAAAGCCGTGTTTAAAATATACTATTTTTCTTTTAAAGTATTATATTATTTTTAAGAGTACGAAAGGGTGTGTTTTTACCAGTAAAACGTATGTAATTTGTACGGAGTGAAAGCTAGTTTCCAAAATAATCAGTATTATGGCTCCGCAATGCTACATAAAATGCGTTTATCTAACACTTCCGTTTTTTTTACACAAAAAAAACCACGAGCTTTCGTTTTTCTCTAAATTTCATGTTTTTTAAGGCCGTAATTTTTAATATTGCTAACGTATCTTTAAGCAAAAATTACTTAAGAATCATATAACACAATTAAACCCTAGATTACAAATATTTTTTGTGAGATATTCCGAGTTGCTCAGTTCTCAGTGTTGCCAACTTTTTAAAAATCTCCCATATCGTATCTGCCCCAAACTTAGCTTAAGCATCAATCAACACAATAAAAGAAAGTTTTGGGTGTCTCCGACATCAAACACCTCAGTCGTCAGTGTTGCCAACCTTTTTAAAAATTCAAGTTAATGAAATGACTTTATTAATACAAATCAACACGTATGCATTGATTTACACTAAATTTGACATACATGTTCATTAGGTACTGGGACAGGTCGTACAGGCACCGTAGTTTGTGAGGGTTACCAAACGATTGAAAAATCTATATTTCATATTTATTACCGTTGGACGTATCCGCATTGATTTACACCAAATTTGACATTTGCATTAGATATTGGGACAGTTCATGAGGGTACTTCCGGCGCCGCAGTTGCGAGTGTTGCCAACCAATTTCAGAAAATAAAATGTTTAATTGCTTCCATGTCATTGCATTGAACGTATTAGCATCAGACTTTGTATTTACGTATTGGGACAAGTCATAGAGGTACTTCAGGCCCCACAGTTGACAGTGTTGCCAATCAATTCTAAAGGTTAAATATTTACTACTTCCATTCAGTTCGACGTATCCGCACCAAGCTTTGAGTATACATATTCGATACAATAGGAAAATACTGAGGTTGTTCCCCATACCCAAGCACCCAAGTGTCCGCGTTGGCAGCCTATTTTTAAATTCAATTTTTCAAATGGCCCTCATACGGTTACGTGCCGATAGCTATTCCAATACTTTCAAAAAAGCGCGTGGTGAGCCGCGGGACGTACCTACGTTATGATATGCTTTGAAATAATACTTCTCATAGCCCTATTGCAACAGACTCATTAGAAGAAACCTATATGTAGTTGCTTGTTCATTATGCATTTATACATCTCTTGAAATATGCATATTTTTGTTACACTGTCTCTATCTGTATATATTTTTATAGTATTTGGGGCGAGGCTTGGAGCCCGGTGCATGGTAGAGCAATGCCACCGAGCTTTTATAGTGAAACACACTGTACTAGTAAACGCAAACATATACTGTATCTCTGCCCTTGAATAGAAACAGGTTATTTCCCGGGATTTCGAGCTAAAGATAATTTATTTTTGAGGACCGTAATTATGATGAAAAATAGATATCTTCCTTGAATAATACTGTAACTAGAAATTAACGTATTGAATAGACGGGATGAGAGCATATTTCTTAAGAATTCATAGTTTTTCAGTTTACAGTAAAGATGTCTTCGAAGTTGTATTTATCTCTAGGAACTTAGATTCTTATAATTCAAAACATTCTTCAGTTCCCTGGAGGTTTGTTAGTATTTTATTACAAACTATACCAAATGACTTCAGTCCATATGCTCTTAGTTCCCTTATGTTTGTCAGGGTGAAGATATAGGAAGTATAGCAATGTGGCAATGAATGCATAAATAATCCCAACATTTGCCTCGTCAGGCTGCAGGAAAGCAAAGCAATAGTAAATTGGGATGAATATGTGAAAGCTTAAATCCAATCCTCTGCTTATTACATTGATTATCTGCAGAGTAAAGTATTAATTACTAGCTTTGTAAATAAAAAATGACATGAAAATCAACTGAAAAAAAAATCGAAAACTTAACAGAAAATAAAACTTTTTTTTTTACAACACTGTGTACTCTGCTTTTTTGCTGTTCGTTTATAGACTCCTTATCAGTGGGTTACACAGGAAGAAAAAGGGATTTAATCTGGACACACTTTACTAAAGTTAATCCTTCCGAAAATAACCGTAAAACCCCAATGTAGATTGTGTAACCGTAATAGTCTTGTTGACGGAATGAGAGAACATTTCAAGAAGGGTAATTCAAATCCCGGCCAGGACATTGGAGAATTTTCCTTCATTGTTTCCATGGCTGGCGCTCTGAGGTCTGTCAAATTGAGTACCACAATGTCCTTGGTATTCCTGGGCACTTTGGGAGGTAAAGGCAGCCGAGCGTGGGACTCACCACCCCACCTCGATTCGTGCCGTTGTTCGAGAATATGTGGATCGCTACCTCCACATACCCCATGCACCGTTTACGGCGCGTGCGCATTGCACATGGTATACATTTTCCTTTTTACCTTTTATATAATAAACAGCTTTATCATTAAATTTTAATAAATAACGAAGTTCATCAAATTTAGTAAAATAGACCCTACAGTTTCTAGTAAATGCTTATGAATAGACCGGAAGCGCGGTTGGAACGTTATAGAAGCTACTGCAGATGGAGTATCTATCATAACCCCTACCATTATTTTATTTTTAACAAAATGTTTAAAACGTTTTAAATGTCTTAAAGGTTTTAAACACTGTTTCGTTTATGCAGTCTATAAAAAATGTGTTTAAAACGAAAAAAGAAAAAGCACGCTTTAAAGATATCATGTTTTTTTTTTTTCAACTCTGGTATATAGTTACGTTGACGTCCACGGAGGAGCTTCAGAGATGGCGCGCGAGACATTTCAGTTTGTAAATGAAGGTTTTCAAGGGACATTCGGGAAAATGTGTGCAATTATGAATATTTAAATGATGATGAACATTATTGAAGTCATCAGTAATAAAAGAACGTGCTTACATTCAAATAAACACTTTTAATTATATACAAATATCAGTATGCACTGAAAGTTTTGTTTCTCGTCTCATTGTAACTTCAATTTAAATTATTATTAATATGATCTATGTCATCTTGCCTTATTGTAATTTCATTTAGATCAATATCTTATTTCTGTGATAGGTAATTTCTAGATAATTCTTCAACTTTCTTTGCAGGGTGGTAGAGATTCTCAGGAGAAATAGTCTTTTTTATCGGAGATTAATCCTCTGGTACGGAATACTCTCATATCAGCAGCGCAGCGAGAGAGATTCATGAGGTGGTTGGAAATTTCTCTAGGAAGAATTCTTACGCAGTTGAAATCTCTCAGAGAACAGAAACTACAAAGCTTCGGGGATACGGTTAAGGGCAGGGATTTCCAGTACAGTGGTAATCTAGCTGTTGTGGGATGGATTGTTTTATAGACCGTGTAGACTGAACTTTTGATCAATATAACTGAATGGTGTATCACGGACGTTCGGGAGTTCGTCTAGTAGTCAGCTAATTTCAGAAGACTTTGGCTGAAGGAGACTGGATCAGGACAGCGACCGTCCACCTCACTCAATACCGTCTCAGGACTTTGAATTCGTTGGGAGGGAGAGAATCCATCCCTGGTGCCGGGACTACATACTTTGCTCCTAACATTCCGGATCGTAATAGTGTATTCAGGTTTCATCCCCAGTTACATATCTGCCAGCAAACCGCTCATTGTTTTGCTTATAAAGTGGTGACTTGGTCTCTGTTGCACAAACTCGTTCTCGTTTTTGATCAATAGTTAACAATTTTGGACTCGCTGCCTAAAAAAAAGCACACACACAAATAACATTATCACTGTCAGTGACAGAAGTCTGAAATTTTTAACACTTACCACTAAAGCTTTGAATAGCTATATAATAACGTATGAAACCGTAGTTCAACTCCTTTTAGGTCAGGGACAATAATTGTTGAATACCCCTTGTATACCTAACAGGTGATAAATTAATAATATTGCTTTCCTGCGCCTCTGATATAAACCTGTTGATTTGTCAGATTGTATTTCTGTACAGCCAATCCAAGTCCTTGCTCTAATCTCTGTTGCTTGATTCGTCTCATTTATGAGATTCTGGATCTATGATTGGCTGATTATTGTGCCAATAACCTTTATTTCAATATTAGTCCATTAAAGCTGGAATAAATAATGTTTTATTATGAAAAGTTTTTTTTTTTTGTATTTATCTGTGTTCATTAAATCAACTGCAATTGTAACATAAGAAAGAAGTTTTTTTAAAAAAAAAAATATCTCACTCGTTGCTGTTGCTCAACTTTTCATCTTACTGTAGAAATTCTTTAGTTTTGATTGACTGAAACTCTTCCCTATTTTTTTTTCTAGAAAGTTGTTGGGATCCATCTTTACTGAGTTTTTCCACGGTTTATTCTGTCATACCAAACAAATGGTACCTACAAGATAGGCTCTGGTCGTCTACCTTCCAATATCCTGTCCCTTACCCTATTCCGCCCTGAGCCTGAGATTTTTGAAGGCCTTAAAATAAATTTCAAATTTGCTAAAAGTTGTACTTGGGCTGGCGAAAAGCTAGTGAATGCGAAAAAAGATTAAATTTTATGTAAGCACTTAGACTAAGTGGACATAATGGTGTGACAAGGAAAGAGATATTACCCAAACACTTTCGCCTACCACACACACACTGATTGTTGTCTTAGAACAACCTTTTCTTTTTATTCATTCTCTTCTCTGTTGAGAATTCGAAAACAAAACATTTTCTCTGGCGCATTAAATTAGGTTTAATAGTACAGCGTTGTTAATAGATGGCATTTAGTACAGAAGAATTCCAGAAGACTTTTATTTCCGTCCTACAACCATATTTTCTCAGCTTTAACTCACTATTGTCACAGTTTAATAGCGCTAAATGTCGGAATTGACTTTTCCATTCGTTAAGAATACAAATCCAGATTTTAAAATAGGAATCGCAAAGCGAACGAAGTCATTATATTCCTCTTCCGTTACAAATTTGTTGATCTCTGCGTCTTTTTAGCTTTCGAAGCTTTGTTGAACTTTATTAGTTTTTGAAACTATTGTTGCTGATCTGCATTCCACATATTGATGTCAAGATCTTTTATATATCCTGGACAATCCTAAATCACTATTCATTTATTGTTTTACGTATCATTTTTCGGTATCTTCCTCACTCTCTGCAAAACAAGAATAATACCAAATGAATTTGGTTTGTTGACTCTGATCCGACTAGTGACACTGTCCTTATGGTTGAATTTTGGGCACGTAGGCACTTTAGCGGGGACAGATTGTATAGGATAAGCCTAGATCCTCCAATGAAGAGAAATATGTTGTCAACTACCCACATATAAAGGGTCGACAGCACAAGAACCATTGAGCAGGAAAATGTATAAAATTATTTATTCTCCCATTACATATAGAGAGTAAATTTATTTAAAATCTAGTAACTTACAGAAAACGATACGTAACTCAATTACAATTACACAGCTCACATCTCGTTAAATGCTTTGTCATTTGTTATTCAAAACCAGTTATCTTTCGACTTTTGTGCGACTTTTGAAGGACTCGTAGTATAACAAATATTGAAAAGAAAAATGTGAAATTATCCCACCATCTAGCGAGAATTTTTAAACAAAGTAATTAAATTTTTGAAACAGAAATGATGTGTTACAGTTATTTCTTTTTCAAATACCATTTATTATAATTATTATTATTTCTTTATTCAATACGCTTGTACAGTCAGCGACAAAAGTTCTTTCCCTTCAGTAAAATTTCTTTAGCTTGTAAGTTCGGAGTTAATGGACTGATTTGAGTATAGTTTTTTCTGTAATTTACAGGAAATTATATTCCCTTTAATTTACTGAAGACTGTACTCAAATCTGTCTGTCCATTTCAAAGTTATTCGCAGAAGAAATTTTACCAAAGGGAAAGGACTTTTATCACTGAATGTACAGTACAATAGCTCTACTACTGATTCCTTGTGGTCATAACTGAGTTGATATGCGACGACTTCACATTCGAACGGTTATGTGTTCTCGCCCAGTGGCGACCCATTATGACAGTTTTTTTTTTCGAATTCTTTTAGCCACACTAAGCAAATATAATAGTACCTTGAATATTGCCAGAGTCGAATTCTTTAGATGGCATTCACTTTGTTGTTACTATTGTACTTAATATCATATAGAAAATGGCATTTGAGCAGTATTGGGAATTTGAAATAATGCATGTTCTTTAGGCATCTTTGGCTCGTGACGGGGTTGAGGAAAGTATAGCTCACATCATGCATATCCTAACGCCGGAAGTACAACTTATTTTGAAACAGCTGAATAATTAAACAGGAGATGTTCGGTTTATGAATTATGTGTGGAAATAACTTACTGCCATCTCTCAGCAGTCTGCTCCACTACGCGCTGAAGGTTTAAGGAGCATGTCAAAGTGTTGTCTCGCAGCTCCCGTCTTCCTAGTGGGTACATCGTCGGATTGCTTGCCGAGGTTCTATTCCAAATCAAGTCACATTTTCTATCTCTTATTAAAAATACTTTACTTGTTCGTTTGTTTCTCCCTTTTCTTTTCTTGCGCGTTTATAACATTTTAAACATTTCACTGCAAAAGGTTAGGTAAAGTTAGGTTTGATTTAATTTTTTACATGTAATCCAAGCCATACATCTCGCTCAACATGACTTATTTCCTGTGCTCCGTCTCTACCGTTGATAACTGCTGTAGAGAGTCACTCGTATAATGAGCTGATAGTAATCACCTGTAAATAATACTGGCAACTCCTACAAGTAACACATCCCTTGTGGTTTATGCTGTAATGTTAAGGATTTTGGATCGGCAACGGGTAGGTAAGCGGCTTCAAACACCGCAGCCGGCCCTACTGACTGAAATGTTTCGGGGTTTTCCTCAGTTTCACCAGACGAATGCCGAGATGGTATCCTCGGTAAGGCCCTGGGCTATACCTTCCCCGTCCTTTACCTAACCCATCCCGGCATGTGCCAAAGGATGGTAAAAGCCCTTAAATAAATACAAATTAATTTCTACAAGTAATATTGTCATATTCACAGTGCTGAATTCAGAACGCGCCAGAATAAACTTCCGGCATAATTAAAAATCTAGTCAAGAGAGTCAGCATAAATTCAGGAAGGTACAGACGCAATAATCTCGAAAGTGTTTTCGAAATATATTTTGACATTAAGTTTTATCTGAACTGTTAGTAGCATTATGATCCTGTGTTCTTGTCCTGACAATTTATATTAGGGTAACTAAAGCGTATTTGTTTTATTTGAAAAACAAGATGAATTGCGACGTCCTTGCCGTTTGAAAAGGCATAGATGTTCCGTTCGTGACGTGTGTGTTTTACTGGCGTGGATGACGTCACACCAACACCGTATCGAGGCGCCACCTGTCCTGCGTGTATCTATGGAGAAGTGTCAAAATGGCCGCACTATTGGAAACATGGACAAAAGTCAAGAATGTTCTCATAAAGGATTTGCGATTTCGCACCAACAACATGAAGCTTAGTCCCGCCTGGTGTGCCCACTTTACTCCAATCAAAAATATTGTTTCCGGCTAACCAATCAGGTGCATCGCGTTGGTCGATGCTCACAGGCTTCATTATTTCTTTAGGCATAAGCATACCCTCTTTTAGAACATCATTGACAAAAGTGGAGGTGCAGAGTGTGGTGATCCGATTTCTTCATTGCCAAGGCACCAGGCCAGCTGAAATCCATTGACAGTTGCAGACAGTGTATGGAAATGCAGTGATGTTCCTTAAGGATGTGTGTAAGTAGTACAAATCATTCGACGAAGGAAGCATTGATGTGTGTGACAAGCCGGGACCTGGACAGTCAACATTATTTTCTGGTGATAATGTTGCTGTGCTGATTGAGGAGTGCCGAACAATTGCTACAGTGCGGACGGTAGTTAAGGAAGCAAACATTTCGTCAGAACGTGCCCATTACTTAATGCAAGATGTGCTGGGCTACAGAAAAGTATGTTCAGTGTGGGTGAGCTAGAAACGAGTTCTCTGGTCTCATGACTCCCGTTTCTGCCTCTATTGTAATGATTCCAGACGTAGAGTGCAGAGACCACCGCACTAAGTCTTCAAAACGAACTGTGTACAAGGTATGGTCCAATGTGGGAATGAGTCTGTCATGTTCTAGAGATAGTTGACCTACGCCTAAACACTGTGCACATGAGCCATGAGCGCTACATTCGCTTTCTTGACTAAGGATTTCTTTCGTGAACCTTCTCACTGATAATCGAACTCTGTACTCACCATTATTTATAGAACTGTCGAACATATCGAATCAAACATGTCTTTGCCTGGTTTGGACGAATATACAGATAATCTTCAATCTTCACTGAGCAGCAACAAATTTAAATTAAATTAAAAATCTGTGGAACTATTTAGAACAACAGGGGGACCTCATCGAACTTTAAAAACAGTTTACAATTACAATCAAGTGCCTTGAAATCAGTGTTAGCTACATAGAGCCCATACCATATCGTATTGCTGCTGTGATTGGCTCCTAGGGAGTTCCAATTAAATCTTAGGTACGATTTCGTTTCGGCTATAATTTATTGTTCGGTTTGCTTAGAAAATATTTGAATTATTCATTGTTTAAACTATATTTGCGTTGTGTTGAAGTGGTCCATTGATTAATATTAAATAAAAAGTAAAGTAACATAAGGTAAGTTAACGTGAATAGCATTCTGGAATTATTATTAATCAATTCGTCCATATATATACACGAATTACATCATTTTACAAGACAAAAACGTGAACACAAACAATTTTAAATTCTTGATGTGGCTATCAATATACCAATCTTTGTTGGCTCTTTTTAAAACTGCTACTGCACCGGAAAAGGACAAATGTGGTTTCAGGGATTCTGTTAGATTACATAAAAGAAAATTATATTCTCTGTCTTAGTTTTCTTTTCGGTCCTGTACTTGTTTCCCTGTTTTATCATTTTCATCTTTTTTTTAGGCTTTCTTTGTAGGGTTTGTTATAGCTTTCTTCACCTTCTTTCCGTTCTTCGTTGGTCCTTTAATTGGTTGTTTTCCTCGCCGAATGCCTTTATTTTGTTTCTTCCCCTTTTCGGACTTCCGTGGCTGTCGACAACTGTTGGTTCTCTTTCCTCTTTTCAGCTGAAGCCGACGGTTCTGTGCTTCTGCAATTCCTCTCTTAGTCACTCCCTGTCTACGTGGGTGGTTGTTGTGAATTGTGTTCTCACTGCTACTAGAATTCACACTTCTTTGCCCTCGGTGTCTACCATGTCTACTTTCTTTAGGGTGACGGTTACAGTAATGGTTGTGGTGATGGTGTTTTAATCCGTGATGGTGGCAATGGTGTTTTGATCCATGATTGTGGCAATGGTGATGACATCCTGCATCGTCATCATATGGCGAACTATCATGGCGGCAATGGTAATGCTGTCCATGGTGATGGCTTTCATTGTCATGACAGTGGTGAATGTGATTATGTGCGACAGATTTCTTATAATTCGCATCATGGTCATGTTCGTAATAAGACTCCTTCTCATCAGCATCATCGTTGTCTGACTCATGTTCTTCTAATTCTGGACGTTCTGTGTGTTGATTTATGGGCTTTAATTCTACAACATTCTGAGCTTCTGGCAGCAAGATTAAAGTGCCATCTTTAGATTGCTTGACGTAACCAATAGTAGCGCTTCGCTCAATACCATGCTTAATATCTTCTTTTGTGTATGTCGTCTGAAGATATTGCTCTACATCATTTACAGAGCTTATTCCTCTAGTTCTTAAATTCTTAATGGCGAATACCACTTCCAGAGCCAATGCAAATGGCTTGTTACCTGTTACTAGCATTGTTCTGATACTATGTGTGAAACACAAGAGCGAGAATATGATACGGTAATTTTGGAATAATTCCTTTTTTCAGAAAACCGTGTTTGAGATATTTGCTGATAGGTGGTAGCCATAGAATTAGCAATAATCGAAGTAATTTTAGTATTCTATGTGGTTTTTCCTTAAACTTGACCACTCACATTGTTACACAATTGTTGCTTAACTAAAAATTGCAGATAATTCTTTTGGGGGAGAATAAAAAGATTTTACACATTTTTTGAGAATCAGTGACGGGCACAGGGATTCATATTTGTTCAAGACACATTGAATGTTTGGCTTTCCTCTGCAAAACATATTGAACGGAGTGATTTCCTGTGCAAGACACATTGAACGTAGACGTTTGGTATCTAAACTGTAACGCCTTCTCCATCCAATGGAAAACAATGACAAACAATGATAATTTCGCCTTTACAAGGAATCTTCCGATCATAAAACTGCCTTCGAGAAAATATTAATTCCATAATCATCGAGAATTTGGTAAACAAAAAAGGTTTGTGCCTTTATTGGTAACCTGTAGCGCTTTATTTAAAATCTCAAGCCACATTTGAATTTAAACAAACAAAACCTTGTCTCTGAGATCATTCGTAGTGATCTTTTGTTTTCGATACGATACGAAACGGAAAGAATTTCCTCAAGGGGATTTATGTATATAGCAGAAGTTGTGGTCAAAGAGGTATAAAGGAACACCTTTACCACAGACAGTAAAGAGAAACTATAAGACATGCTTTAAAAGGCAGAAATGGGTCGTTAATTCGGGCGCGAAGAGACGATGCCACGACCACATTCCTCGGAGAACCATTGTGCCAAACTAAAGCAACCAAAAGGTAAATGCCTTTCTTCAGCTTTTGAACTTTGTGGTAAAGTAATAATGGGGTGGTGTTATCGTATTCCTCCAGGAAACGTTGTGTTGCTTCCTTTTTCCCTTTTTCTGTCTGCTTGTCTTGGAGTTTCCTGTTTTTTTCCTTTTTGGTTGTCTTTCGGCTTCTCTGTCTCTTCATGATTAACTTGTCATTTCTTTCATCTTCTTTGTATTCATCCTTATTTTTAACT
Organism: Lepisma saccharinum; assembly: GCA_022664845.1. Classification (NCBI taxonomy): domain Eukaryota; kingdom Metazoa; phylum Arthropoda; class Insecta; order Zygentoma; family Lepismatidae; genus Lepisma; species Lepisma saccharinum. Next base: position 28,200 of record JAGDQP010004782.1, read on the forward strand.
CTTATATTCTTTTCATTGGATTCCTATATAGGATTTTATTGACTTTTCCTTTTGTGTGGTAGACAGGTTATGAGTGATGATTTCACAAAGCCATTTCGAAGGTGTTCTGCAGAAAGTTAGAAATATATAAAAGGCAAACAGCAAAGTAAGACGGAATCTTCTGAGACAGCTGATTGTTGAAAACAAAGAACTCAGAGAGTCAAAAAGAAAACAATTCAATGAAGATTTCGTTCTTTTAGGCTAGTTTGATCATTTTTCTTTTTTTACCTCTTTTTTTTTAAGTTCTTTTCCCTTGACGCATTAGCTGTCCAGTTCTAAGACCCATTGATTTATCTCGTGTTTTGTGGAGCTATTTTCGTGAAATAAAAGGATCGTAGTGGTTTCACTGTTTGGCAACAAAGAGAAGAAAAAGTTGTAAAAAAAAAAGGGAAATGGTGTTTCGATTGTTTCGCAGTAGGGAGATGTGTTTCTGTTCCTATTACCAGAAGCTCATTAATCAAGGGAATTAAAGCTTAATGCAAGGTGAAGGGGAACAGACTAATTGAAGAATTCCAATATATAGTCCCGTGTGGCTAATTCACTTGAAGAGTGACATATTCTTAAAGAAATCACGAATTAATTTTAACCATTTTATTGCACATCTGAAAATTGTATACTTTTGGGAAAATATTCTTTCCGCTTCTTAATACCTTACAGGGATTCGGTCAGGACTTTCAGTTTCTGGGGTTTATGCCAAAATTGGTGGGTGTAAGTGGAAATTTAGACGGGTTCTGTCGAATGTTAACCGAAAAAAAATAAAAGATGCTGTGCTAGCTTGAAAATTTGGAGAGATGATACCCTGCTTGTTCGGGTCTTGCAGAATCACAGTTTATTTTTCGTCTCATTTGGTATTTGTTATATGTCTTGATCGGCGTTTCCTTTAGAGGGTAATCGCGGAAAAGTATTGCCCTCAATAATACGAAAAGTATCTCCCCTTCAAATTTCTCAAAAACTATATTTAATTCCTGTTATTTTTGCACAAAAGATTAAGTACAAGGACAATTATTTCTTGTGTTCATTCATTGCGTGATAGATGTTTAGTTCTTGTACCACACTAAGCGTAAAAGAATTCACAAATAGTTTTTTCAGTCTTTTGAAAGTCGTAAACAACAAGTTCAAAGATGGAAAATTAGCCTTGTACTAATTTCTAGTACAAAGTTGAGATGAATTAATTATAGTAATAACATATGAAATATAAAATTCAGATTTATGTCTTTTAAGCACTATTGTGAAGGGATGACTGTTTCGGACTTTCTGGAGATTAATTTGAATAATACCAGTTTCTCTGAAGAAGGAGTCTTCTTTACCTACGAAATGTCGTGTAAACGCTCATTCGTTCACAACACTGATTAAAAGTCCTTAAATATATACTTAAGGCTGCTAATCCATTGATTCCTGTCAAACAACAATAAGAACCACAGAGAGATCTAAACCCCCCCACTGAGAAGCACAAATATACCTCTGAAAACTGTATCTTGGGAAACATTGACTTTTATAACTTATTCGTAAAACAAAATGCTAACACCTTCAAAATCAGTCACAAGGATTGATTCTACACCCATCGGGAGAAAAAAAAATGTTTACAACACAATGACTGGAATTCCGACACTCTCTTGAGAGTTCAAGGTTTCAACACAGTCTCTATAACACTGACTGCTCTTTCGTCTCTATCGTTGAATAAAGATTTAATTTACTTTTATACAGTTAAATATACATCTATGACCTGATTTAATTTCATGTATGGGTCAAATCGGCATCTATGGACCAAGTCTGTCACATCTCTAAAGGATGACATGGAAAGCTATAAGCCAGGGCATTCGTATACGTGACATTCGTCTGGTGATATTGAAGAAACTCTAAAAAGCCTCGGTGATCATGGCTAGCAGTAAGACCCAAATATGCGTGCCTCCCTAGTGCCGATACGAAGTCTGGGACCGTAACGACTAGACCACAGGTCTGGGTGTTTATGATCAAAACCCATCAAGTATGTTATCAGGGATGACATCTCTCGTAGAGTACTATCGATCTGACCCTTATTCGAGATAACGTTTCGGCATTTCTCAGGTGAAATTTAGGAGGGAAGGGAAACCCTAGGAAACTTAAATGAGATTAGCTGAAAGTAGGGCTCGAATCTGCGCGCCTTCTAAATATTAATCCAAAGTTTCCGAAAAGGAACGAACGTACGCAATTCGGATTCATGCATCAAATTAGTATAATTTTGAGCGTAATTATATATATGAGACTTAAGCCATCACATTTTGTAGCTTGTACATACGTACCCTGTATAGCAGTGTTTTTCAACCTTTTAATACTCTCGGACTGGCAAACTATAGGGAAAAACTTTCAAGAACGAAGATGATGCCAGTACATGAGATGAGAGATTAATTAACGTTCGAAAGATGCCAGTACATCTTCAGAATGTAGTTGTTTTGTAAAGGAAACGTAATCTATAAGTATCAATTTTCAACTGTCGAAATCTAGTAAATAAGTAATAAATAGTTAAATGTATTAATTTGCCGAGAGACGGTACCTGTCCGCGGATCAGAGATTGAAAACCACTGCTGTATAATAAAGACTGATACACTCACCAAAACTGAAGTTGGTATTTCTCAAGATAATCTTCCGGATTTGCAACGCCAGCTGTCAGGAAGGTCACCGATTCCAGTACAGAAGACATCCTTGAACTACACACGCACTATCTTCTCAATACTGCTAAACCTCCTTCTACCGAAGAATTTCATCCATGTAGAATATGTACTATTTGTCTCAAATATAAATGCATGTTTTCCGCGGGTTTGCATTCTATCCCTTGTCGCTATGAGAAAATTATGCTTATTAACGTTTATTCGCCTAGTCTTTTAATGGAAACAAACTTCGGTTTATTGGAACCAAACTATGCTCAAAGCAGAGAGGCCTTCCGTTTTCACTCTCTCCTGTAAACTTTCGTTTTTGGCACTTAACGATTTCCAGTCTTCAATTTTATGGCAAGCGTATCGTTCCAACAACTTTCCTCCTTACAAATGTTATCTCTTATGTCGTGGAGCCAACCGATGACATATTCCAAGCGAAATTTGTTGATCTAAACGATACAATATTTAGATACAAATGAACAAATTACTAAATATATTTTTTCTTTAAAAAAAAAATGTTACAATACCTCTAAATTTGCCAGGATTTTTCTTTATGAATTGGCATAATTTTGGATTAGACCAAATATTATTTTTGGAAAGTATAGATTTCTCGAAGACGTTTGAACATCATAAGGAACGGCAACAATTTATATTTTCAGAATCTTGCGGGAACAAATACCACCTATGTGCATCCATCCTTGTATTGCAAAAATTAACGAATTAATATAAGTTATTTGAATGATATTACTAACACCTTCAATGGTAATATAAATGAACTATAAACTCGTTAACGGTTTCAAAAGTACTATGACAAGAAATATATGTTCTTTATATTGTAAAGGTGCTAAAATAATATAGAGAAACTAGTTATGGAGTGTTGACGTGTGGCACTTCTGCTTCTATTCAGTGTACGAGGGACTACACCTACAGTTTTTCGTAAAGTGGGTTTCTTTCCATTCCGTTTGGTTGCGTCCCCACAGGACTTGAACCCATGGCCACATAGAGTAATAGTGGTAGCTGATCTTAAGGATGACCTTTTTCGGGGAGCACTCTTATGCGGAAACGAGTGTGGACGGTAGCGACTAGGCTCGAAATTGAAGGTCTGCACCTGGTGGGACAGCGGCAAAGCATTTGAAGTCACGTCGCCTTTCAACTACTTATTCGAAATCAGTGGTAGTGACCACTTGATCACACGGACTGGCGAAGAAACATTTGTGTACGCGGAAGTAACCTTTTGATATCTTTTGATCAGGCAGGGATGGGATACGTAGAGGATGGGGAAGGTATCAACCAGGGCTTTACTTATGGTACCGTACCGGCGGCCTGGTGAAACTGAAAGAATTTTGAAAAGTCTCACTCAGGATGGTTAGCCGTGGGGTTCGAACCATTGCTTTCTATGAGACATAATGTTTACTACGAGGAGAGCTGCTGCTCAATGACGTCATCAGATGATTCTTCACATAGAATATCTGGTAGAGGACCTGACAAATGGACACTCAACATATGGCGTTCTTCCAAACACTTCAGCCACTTTAGAATACCGTTGTTTTAAACCTCTCTGAGCCGAAGCTATATATCAACTTTAACAAACGAAAGATTGTAATTTTTATTTGGTGGGTTTTGCTGTAACTGATGTGTGTGATGGCTCTCTTTCCCTTCGTCTTTTTTATTAGCTATTCCACGTACACGTTTGCCCATTTCATCGAAGCGGTCTCGTAATAAAAGACAGCGGGGTTTCGCTCGTAAAGAATAAAAGACATTAGCGTACTTCTCCATTAAAAACAACAAAAAAGTACCTTTCAACTTCAAACGGTACAAACAAAATTTTGATGTAAACTTTTTACCTCCACAGATTCTTTTCTCTCTCTCTCTCTCTCTGTGTGTGTGTGTGTGTGTATGTGCTTTCGTATTATATAACTTGTTGGTATCATAACTTGTTTCCATATTGAACTTGTTGAGACCGGAAATATTGTTGGTACATGTTCTGGTATCAATAAAGAAAATCATTACTAGATTTGTTTCACTTCCCTTCACTCTACAATCTAATATTCAGGTGGTCCTAATAAGTGGCTAAACAAAACCAGGTTGAGAGAAATTGACTTCAGGGTAAGATTCAGCGAGTTCCACTAATACGATCGTTATCAGTCTAGTGACGCTACAGCCTCTCCTTTACAGTATTTCTTAAATATATGCACTCAGCCTGTAGCTCAGGATAGTATGTCTACGATAACATGTTGGGAGAAAGTAACTCGAGAATTGAGTTCAGCGTATAGCCATGAAAATATTAACTGTCAATGTTGCTCATACTACTTTAAAACGTAAGTTAAGTTTCTGCTGGAAGTGTTACATGTTCATAAACAGACTAATATATCAGTCCTGTATAATTATTTGCTAGCAAGTTTTTAGCCTGTTGGTGTGGAAACCAACAGAAAAAAAAATAGAAATAATATTAGTATCATTTGAGCGCAGTTAAGATCTACACCCTTGATTGATACCTCCTTCCTCCCACACACAAAAATTCTAACCATACGTCTGAAAAGTATAGATTATTATAGTTTTGTTGTTCTCTGTACGTACTAACTAGATATGACTGAGAAGAATCTGAGCGTTCTCCTTTCAGCTATGAACTGTCCAAATTTCAATTGATAGAGGGATTTCAAAACCAAATGTGCTTTGTCGTCGTTTCAAAAATACAAATCCACCTAAATATATGAGAATAGAATACTCAACGAAGGCACGAAATTTCAAACTAAGGCTATGTTCTTAATGTTAGAAATATGCAAACAGAAAAGCATTTAAAATATGGTCATGGAAAACATATTAAAACATTCATCACCTGGCTTCCATTAAAAGCATGTAGACGAGAGATCGACAGACAAATATATATATATATATATATATATAAAGTAAAACACCAACATATACAAGTAAACAATAACGTTTTCGTTCCAAAGGTTCAATAAATATTTAAGGTTAATGTGCAGCAATTATCTCCAACAAAAGATGGCAGCTATATACAGGGTAAGTCAAAATGATGTACCCGATTTCATAAATTTATTTTGTGAAATATAATGAACATATCTGAATGTAATACATGTGGTAAGAAGGGTAACTCTCAAAGTTTTTTTCAGTCACATCACAAGTGCTCTATGTGAGCACCTCGTTTAACACGACACACATCAAGCCGATAGTCTATCTCCTGCCAAACCTTGTGTAGTGCGTCACGGTCCATCTCTGCAATGGCTGCTGTGATGCGGGCGCGAAGGTCACCCAATGTTGTTGGAAGTGGTGGTACGTAAACACGATCCTTTATGAAACCCCACAAAAAGAAATCACACGGGGTAGATCGGGGGAACGAGGTGGCCAACGAATGAGAACTCGATCCTCCTGAGATGCACGGCCTATCCAGCGCTGTGGCAATGCCTCATTGAGATGATCCCGAACGCTGCCATGGTAATGCGGAGGGGCACCATCCAATTGAAGAATGAAATCTGCACTATCCTCTTCGAGCTGTGGAAGGAGCCATTGTTGCAGCATATCAAGAAAAACATGTCCTGTCACAGTAGGTTCAAGGAAGAAAAAGGGTCCATAAATCTTTGGGTGAATCGCGTTGGTGTTCCACAACTGCGTGGGGATTATCAGTTCCCCAGATCCTTACGTTGTGTCTATTCACATTCCCAGAAAGGTGAAACACCGCTTCATCACTGTAACGTAACCTTTCGGCGAACCCATCCTCTTCCATTAACGTGAGAAAATCAGCACAGAAAGACGCTCGAGCAGCATAATCAGTGTCTCTTAAGGCTTGTAGCAGTTGCAAGCGATAGGATTTCATTTGTAAACGTTTCCGCAGAATTCGCCATACAGTTTTCTGTGGCATTTCAAGTTCCCTCGCTGCCCGGTAGGTAGACTTCTGTGGACTCCGCACAAAACTGGCGCGAACGCGTTCCACTGTCTCTTCCTCAGCTGAAGGACGGCCAGTCGATTTTCGCTTACAGATGCAGCCCGTATCTCTGAATTTTTCATACCACGTACGAATGGTTTTTCCAGTAGGTGGGTCTCTGCCATACTTGGTACGGAAATGCCGTTGAACACTCATCACAGAGTTGTTTACATGGTAATCCAGCACACAGAACGATTTCTGCTCTCCAGTCAGCGCCATTTTCGTTAACTGCTTCCAGCGCCGCGTAGCGGTAGACAATGCAACCACGCGGGACATAAACTAAACTCAACTAAACTTTGAACTTTTGCCTTTCCTTGCGCGTAGCTCACATTAAGATATGTTCATTATATTTCACAAAATAAATTTATGAAATCGGGTCCATCATTTTGACTTACCCTGTATACCTCTGTATATGCCTAATGTACTTTATCGTTGCACGAAATTTCAATGCTGCTCCTACAAATTCAAGCCTAGAGAATTCAAACTTTCAGGGAAGAAAGTTCATAACCAATTCAAGAGATCAATCAATGCCGATTTTTAATTTTCGTTTTTCCTCATTGTTGATATCTCTTTTGTCGTTGTGAACATCAAAACCTATAACAATGAAGTTGTTTCAACAATGAACAAAAAAGAAAAGAAAATATCGACATTGATCGAACTCTTGAATTGGTTATGAACTTTCTTCAGTGAAAGTTTGAATTCTCTAGGCTTGAATTTGTAGGAGCCGAATTGAAATTTCGTGCAACGATAAAAATACATGAGACATTTACGGAGATAGTGCTGCCATCTTCTTTTGGATTACATTGCTTTACATTAACCTTAACTGAAAATCTGACGAGTTATGTCAATGATAAATTATGAGTGTACGTACTGCATACCTTGTAAATTTGAGGGGAGTTTAAGCTTTATTACAAAAACAATTAAGTGGGTATACACCCATTTACCTTTCCCTACAGCCCTGGTTATTATAGATAGAACTTTGAATATTAGCATCACACGTGGTAAATCTATCTACTTATGCTAGAAGCAGGTGGCATCCTTCCAGGTACTCGTCATAAATGGAAGAATGTCTCCAGATTCTAACACAAGCAGATAGATTTACAAGGTCTTTACGCTGAAGGCTTTTAATTTGCATATTAAATCACTCATTTCAGGAAATGTGTGTTTATTTTTTTCTACTTATTTCAAATTTCAACTTTAAAAAAATAATTATAAATAAAAATCTAGACAAATTACACAGTATTTAAATGTTTTAAGTGGAGAATGTTACTTAATATTCACTCTCTTTATATTTTTTTTCTTTGTAATAACAATAATAATACCAAGTAATAATGCTGTGTTCTATGTTCAGGATATCTCCTGGTAACACTCGATTCGCACATGACTAGGAATTCGTTACTACAATGGAAATATGGATTAAAAATATATTCAGACTGACAAAAACAAATTAAAAAAATATATGTGTTTATTTTCCTCAGGATGTTTTAGTTTATTATCCTATTGCATATGCATGCACTTTTAAATTTATTCTCTCCTGCTCTGTCTCTCTCTGTTTCTCTCTCCTCATCCAATACATACAAATTCGTTGTAAGACAAATAGCAGGTGAAAAAACGAAACTGTTTTGATAAAAAATGAAACATTAGCTGAATTAATTTTATTACTTGTATTACACTAGGGAGGAGGGGGGGAGCTGAAATTTCTTTATATTTTATACGTCACACGTGGAGAAAACATATTGAAAATGAATAATACGGCTTCCCCTTTCCTTTCTTCATGTTATAGTTCGTACCATAATAATATGTTCCTGACATAGCCTGTGCTATTTGGTCCCCAGATTGACCGGATAGCACGCTCGCTTCCTGTGGGCGTGGTCATGGATTCAAATCCGGCGCGGGTTTATTAAACGAAGTGGTACACAGCCTACTTTGGCAAAACCTGTAGGTCCCGTCCTTGAAAGTTCACCAGCTTGTTTAACATGTTCAAGAAACTTCATTCACTCCTCCTGCGATTACAGACCTAATGTTTGGAAATAATATTTAACTTTTGGTGAATTCTGTAGTCTATTCAATCTATACTGTCAGACTCTTATCTGTGGAATGGAGTTTATGGGCGTAAAATATGTAAGTGAAATGATTTCAAAACTCTCGAACCGTGGTTAGTCCTTGTATTTAGAATGGTCAGTTGGCTATTAATTAAGTACACTTGTTCACAGCCCTGCCATTACCAGACTACTAATTTAACGCGCTCAAGCAAATGGATTTGCAGAACCAATGGAAAGTCTTTTGACTGAAACGTCCTATTTAAATTCTTGCGTATAATAATAATAATAATAATAATAATAATAATCAATTTAATGTATCTTATTATAAATTTTTTTTACAAATTGGTAGACAAAGATATGAGTTACCGTATTAATAACAGGGCCGTAACTTAAGGGGAGCAAATGGGGCATATGCCCCTAGCGCCGGGGCTAGGGGGCGCCACATCAAGGTAAGGAGGGAGCGTTGAACGCTTTCGGTTCCTTTGAAGGGGCGCCAAAATCGAGGTTTGCTTCCCTGTTGCAAAAATACAAGTGCGATCCTGATTACTAGAGTTGGGAATCATAAACAACAAAACATTCTTGAAGTTTCTGTTATGTTAATTTACCAGAAGATGTGTTCCTCTCATTTACGTGAAAGGTGTATATTTTGATTAAAGAAGTAAATACATTAATAACTATTAACTAGGGAAATACTTTGTATGTAAAAGCTAAAGTGAAACTATTTCCTTCTTCTTTAAGGTTAGTTTAAAACGATGATCTCTAAAGCTAGATGGCAGATCGTATGTTTCTAATGTATTTGTTTTCGTTGCACGAAATTTCAATGCTGCTCCTACAAATTGAAGCCTAGAGAGTTCTAACTTTCATAAAATAAAGTTCATAATCATTTCAAGCCTTCTGTCAATACTGATTATTAATTTTCTTTGTTGTTCATTGTTGAAATCGCTTGATTGTTGTAGTGAATATCCAATCATATAACAATGAAGCTCTTCCAACAATTAAGGGGAAAAAAAGAAACAAAAAATCGGCACGGTTAGAACTCTTCAATTGACTACGAATTTTCTTCCCTGAAAGTTTGAACTCTCTAGACTTGAATTTGTAGGAAATTTCGTGCAACGAAAATAAATTTAGAGGCATACAAAAGCAGTGCTGCCATCTAGTATGACAGATCCTTGTTTTACGCTTACCTTTAAAAAAAATACAGAAGAGAGAAAGTCAATAAAACAAACAGCAGTTGAGGATTATAATAATTTACACTTCCGATTTTTCAGTGAAGTTTTTATTGAGCATGAGAAACTTAAGTATAACAAAGTGCGTGCTAAAAAAAAGGCCTTTCTAACAATTACGTGGAACTAATTTAATTTCAGAGTTTGTTGTTAGCAAGTTAGATAGAAAGAAAAAAAAACACTCATACGAAACTACTGACGTAGTTTAGAAACTCAGCATGCACCTGGACTGACAACAGTTTTGCTTTTGTATTTGATCGCCGTCAACTACACATATGCATACGTTCATATAGGACAGCACAGAAAGAGAGAGAGAGAAAGAGAGAAAAGTATACATCTACCAGATAACAAACGAGAAATTTCCTGGAAAACTTTTTCAAATGTCATGTGCATGTTTACGTTATATTTTGTGTAAGGAAAAAAAATGAAATAGATGGCTCATTACATTATCACATACCTCCAGGCTATGCATGTTTAAACTGTTTGTTTGTGATTCTCCATTTTTTTTAACTTCTCTCTCTCTCTCTCATACACACATAATTATACACAATTATTTGTAATTAAATATTACTTGTTATTTATCATTCCTGCCTCCCTTGTGTATTTAGTACAAATTATTTCTAGCGAACTATCCATTACATACTGAAAAGTCAAAAACCCCGATGTCTGGCAACTCCAGTTTCACCTTATTTTCTAAGGCTTGTCTTAAAGTAATACTGGTGACAATTCTTACACCGTAGACTGAAAGAGAGAAATATTGGGGAAAATACTTTTTCACACATGTAATTCTTGCTGATTTGAACTACAACTTCGGTATTCAAGCCGGTTTGGTCTCTTTAGGGCCACGTTTGCATCAAGTATTCACGTGACCTGATTATAGCTTATGTCAAAGTTGCTTTTTTTTTTTTAACTTAAATCAAACGTGCAGGTTTTAAAGTGCAAATGTGATACTTGTTAATTTGATCCAAAGTTACTGCAAACGTACCAACCGTGATATTCCACACTTGTATTCCTGCAGCAAATTTGTAAAGTGTCAACTAACAGTTTTGTTTTAAGTTTGTTTCAAGTTTAAAAGAGGCTTGCAAAGTGTCATCTCAAGCTGTTTGTCAACTTGCATACTTGACGTATCGAACTGATTGCAATCCTACTTCAAGTGTCCAATGCTATTAGGGTTTACGTCTCTTTGCGGACTGTGCGTGTTTTAACATTTTACACGGTAGTGAACCGCGAAGGCGAAAAGGTTGCCAACTCCTGCATTGAACTAATTTAGAAAATGATTACGTCATTGTCTGCTTGCAAGTTGCAACGTTGACTACAAATCTGATACATTGAGTGTTAGTGCTAACCCACAACATTTTCAGACTTTGTGCTGACGACAATTGATTCAAATAAAAAAAAACATGTCCAGTTACATTATTTTCTTTCAATTTTCTAAAAAGGGTGTCTGGACCATGCTTCAGTTGCAGAGATAAAGAGGTTTCATATGGTGTTCATACACCGTCAGAAGGTGAATATTGCTTTAAATTACTGAACATAATTCTGTGCCAAATTCCTCTCTTGTGTCGCATTGTTTAGATCATAGCCAGTGGTTTAAAATAAAAATGGAAATAAAAGAGATTTTATTTCTTAGTTCCTAGAGACGTGTCTAGGTTTTCTGCCAAAAAAACAGATGTACTTTGCCAAGAACAAAGGGTCTGTTGTTTTCTATTAAACGTTTAATTTTGTGAAGAGACAAAGTATCCGATAACTAAATTTTATATTTTGCTACAAGAAGAAATATTTTATGACCTTTACAGCAGATTCAGTGACGTGGCTCCCTTGGTCTAGTAGTGCAGGTTGCAATCGCGAAGCTTTCATATTAAAAAATATTCTTACTTCTGCAGTACGCATAATGTTAATAATAATTTTCTTGTATTCTTTTATTTCTTTTCTATACCAACTTACTCTCTGGATGTGAATTTATTTGCGGGTTGCAGCCAAAGATTTATGGCAACACTGTACATAGGGGCTTACCAGAGAGAACTAGATGGTAAATAACATACCCCATAAGCAAACTGACGGCGGGTTGCTGGGGAAATTACACTAATGACGCCTTTCTGATGTCAAGGCGGTATTTTGGCGGTAACAGTCGTATAGCCGCCAACACTCGCTGGTGACTCGCCAGAAATTCTGACGCACCACTAGTTCGCCGGTGGACCACCGGTGCTCATGAGGTATGTTCCTACTTTTTTTGAAGTAAATGACTAATACGAGAGTTTTACACTAAAACACTTGAATATATCTTGAACTTTAGTTACCTATCACAATTCAAAAAAAGTCGCACTTCACCTTGAGAGACTGCTGATAATCATGTTGGTTCTTATGGCAGAAAGTGTATGATCCGAAGGTCCTTGGCCAAGATTATCCGACGGTATATTGTTATTGCTTCCCATAGGCTGAAGATGGTATAATATGATGAATCCTAATTTAAGGTGAGTTCCGAACCAGTTGTGCCTTCCCTGGGTATCAATCCTGGGACTCCTTGATTACACGGGAGCACGTTTGCAGAACAATTCCTCAACAAAAATCTCAAAACATCCATAGTGATGAGACTCCAACCACATCCAGCTACTAGGAGCTGGAAATAATGTCAAGGTGTGAGGAGCAGTCTTTATACACAGAGAATGAGCCGAACCTTGGCGCTGTAATGGACATCATACCCGATCGGAAATTTCCAGATCCGGGTTCGAGTCGTGGTCACAAAAGCTGTCAATTTTTCTGTATTAATTTCATTCAAAGATTATTACTGTTTCCTTTTTGTTTGTTTGTTTAGAAACAATAACCTACTTGATAAGCATAATTAATTTTCTTTCCTTTATCTTTCCAGGTAAGTTCGACAGTGAACAAAACTGGAATTAAAAGCATCAACAGTGAGTACTATTTCGTTGTTCGAGTCTCGCATTAAGGGAGTTTGAAACAATTGGTATAAGGAGTATAAACTTGATAAGCATTGCATTACGCACCGATGATAATTCCTTTTATACCTTGCTATATATTGATAGTGCTCTCTAGTGGTGAGTCATTATAACTACGTATCCACGCGGTATGTTTGAAGTCTGCTATAGGACAGTTGACATGTGCATAATGATACAAGCTTTGGCTGTGACCAGCTACTGCGATCTAATCTAGAAATAAACAGTTGCATATAACTATATAATATTATGATAAGTTTTATTATATAGTACAGAATGCTTTCATAAAAAAACATTTAACAGATTCGTTTACTTTTATCAATACCGATTAATTAATAAAGGCCATTTCTGTATTGCGGCCCATGCCAAAATTAATGTTTGCAGACATTTATGGAAAATGGAATATCTGTGGACTGGTTTATCATAGAACATTCAAATAAAAACCATTGTTTGCTTTAATATCCACTTGATAACTTTAGTTCTCTGCATGAAAAGCCTAAAACACAATCAAACTGGCCAAAATGGTATCTTGACCTGATTGAACCGGTGACACGTTTCAGCTCTGGCCAAGTTCAATCAGGTTTCAGTTCAATCAGGTCAAGTTTCGAACCGGGTCAGACCTGTTCACAAAGTGACCTGGTTTCGGCTCTGTGCCGAACGATTTCAAATGGACTGACTCACAGACTATAAACCTGAACAAAATGTGAATTCTTATTTTATTTTTTTTCTAATTATTGAAAAATAACATATCTTTTGAGTGTTTGCTCCTTTTCCACAAAATTTGTTTGGTTGGTTTGCCTTAAACTTTCTGGTTTTTCTCTAATCCTTGTTTTTGAATCTTGCTGTCTATCTTTTCAGTTCTTTTTTCTCTTTATATAATTTGTGTGTGTGTGTATGTGATGAAACCGAGAACTATCTTTAGAATGCTTTCTAGTCATCCTTGACCTCCATCAAGATTTCCGATCAACTTTATGTTATCTTCAGGAGACTGACATGACACACACAAACACTCACACACAACTGTAAGAGCAGAGCGCTTGAGAATGAAAGTACTGTGCAACAAATTCTATTTCGTTCTTCCTCTTATCCAAGATTCTTCGTTTCATTTTATTTATTTATTTTCTCATTTCTACTTCTCCTTCTTCTTCTTTCAGATCGCTTCTGTATTTCTCTTTCTTGGCTGAAACTGTACAAGGAAGGATTCTTTCTCTCCTTCTCTAAGTTTATCTTCCACCACCACCACCCCTCCCGATTCAGTCTCTTCGTTATTTTCTTTTTTATATTTTATCTCCAGGGTGCAACAAAATCCAAACTCTGACGTCAAAAGTGACGTATAAATCTGTTTCCCTGGCCCCAATCCAACCCTACTGCTGCTGGGAGGAGAAAAAAAAGAAGAGAAAAGAAGAATGTGATTCGGTCACGGTCTAATTTCAGAGACAAATATTGCTGGAAACGGTGTCTGACTGAGGGAGTTCTGGCGGCGTGCTGTGAACTCAAGTGTCTTCGCTTATTATCTCTTGCAAACCCCTTTTCCTCTTTATCTTCTCAGAGTTCAGACTCCTGGTTTTGTTTTCTTTTTTCATTAATATTGAAGGATTCTTTATTTTTTTTTTTTTTTAATTTTTCCATTAGTAAGAAAAAAACAACATATTGAATTCTTTTAACTTGAGTTAACAATTTAGGGGAAAGTTTTTTTCTTTAGGTACTTTATTTCTTTTAACTTTGAGGTTTCTGCTTTTATACATAAAACAGGGGCGTATTCTTAATGTTTCCCGTAATTTTTTTTCATAGTAGGGGGAGGTGTGTAATTGATAAAGTTTGCTTTCCCCATTTCCAAACCTTCAAAGAGAATCCGCAAAAAATCAAAACCGAAAACAAAAACAGTCAGAAAAATGAAAAATTCATCAGAAAATCATAATTCTAAATATAAAATTTGCGGTAAAGCCTACATCTATCTTTTATTGGTTTTTAAATTCTATATTTTTATTGTTATTATTATTTAGTTAGCCTTGGTTGATTATAAAGCTGAAGGAAACTGAAAATTTCTCTTTATGTCTTGCATTTGTTTAAACAAATACTTTTAAATATTATGTTTGTTGAGTAAATTACATGGTCAAGTTGTGTAACGTAAACTTTCTATTAACTTAAATATATGTTGTTGTTGTTTTTTTAATTAAATTACATTTTAAAGTTATGTGACGTCAACTGTCAATAAACACACAAGTTTAAACACATTATTGTGTTAATAAATTACGTTAGCAAGTTTAATGACGTAAACGTTTTGGCAAACGCACAATTCTTTAACATTATTTGTTTTCGAAAATTCCATTTTCAAGTTGTGTGGTGTTAATTTTCACCGCTAGATGTCCCAACACTACCATTTTATTATATTTAACTAAATAACATCAGTTGTGTGAGACAATAAGTATTGTGTGCATTCGATAATTTTTCACCTTTTTTATTTGTTTGTGTACTTTATATAAAGTTTATGTTTATGTAGTTTCTTTGTTAATTCACTCACGCCTTCTTTCGCTGTGATTTTACAAGTTTAATTTTATTTATAAGTTGCCATAGCGGCAAGATTTCATAGAATAACTTTAGGATGCTATCGTCAAAATACAAAATATCCTATTTTCGAAAGCTTGAAAAAAAACACCGTACCTGACTTACCTAACCTCCACAGCGCTTGGTCACTACTCTTATTAAATTTTCTAATGCGTTTATATATATATATATATATATATATATATATATATATATATATATAAAAGAGAGAAGTTATTTTTCTTAAAGAAAATAAATATATAAACAAAACCACACCAGGGGTCGATTCCGGATTCTCCGTACTAACTTTCCGACATGCTACCAATACGCTAAATTGGCAACTAAAAAACAGCTGCTCAGAAGTAATATTTACCGTTTAAGGAGTAATTCGCCTGCGCGAGAATGGCCCCGCCTTAATAGGACATTCTATGTTTAGACACTACTTTTGGGACAACTCTCCTGACTCGGTATGGGCTCTTGGGTATTTTATGTAAGGAGAAGAAAATTTGGAAAAGTAATAACCTTGCGTAATTACGAAACCCAAACGAAAATTTTTGCAAAGGTCAATCTGTGGGGTTCTAGGGTACCAACGGGTACGCGCTGTCCTCATTTCTGCATACAGCTCAAAGTTTTGAAGCAGAAATCAAAGAAAGATTTCAACTGAGACGTAAAGTGAAAACCCGAACACGATATTTCAAGTGGTTGTGGGGATATGCGTAAATAACTATTGCGACCCCACGAAAAAAGAACTTGTGGGGTTTCGGTACAAAATGGGTAGGAATCAAAAAATTACTTGCAGATAATAGACATTATAAAATGTAGCGTTGCTCACAGTGATTTCAGCGGGAACCTATGTGGATTTCTGAGGTACTCCCGGGTACTCACAATATCGGCTATCGGTGTTCATGCGACTCATTTACAAACAAAATTTACAGCACATACAGCGTTACATTAAGTGAAAATTTGAAGTAGATAAGTTAAAACAGTTCCCGAGATCTGATGTTTGTTTTAAATGTTTTTATCCCATGGTAACAAGCATGAGTAACGGTAAGAAGACGATGAGCCACCCCAAAACGAAACACAAGTTTCATCAAATTGAATTAAACTATCATTCATAGGAGACTCAGAGGTACATGCGTGAGGTTCCGAGCTACCCCCGGGAGGTAATTTATATTATGTTGGGTAAATTACTTATACTTTGAATGATGTAGTTGAATGATGAAAGAAATATAAAGAGGAAGAAAAAGAATTCATTTTGGCATCTTTGGCTCAGACCAGAATGAGTTATAGGATGAGGAAAGTATTGGTCAGGGCCTTACTAAAGGTACCATCCCGGCATTCGCCTAGTGAAAATGAGGGGGGGAAACCCTGGGAACAGTTAGGATGGTCAGCCGCAGGGTTTGAACCCACCTATCTTCCCACTGCCACTCCGAAATCTATGTCGTTACCTCCTGGACTACGAGAATTGGGTAAGTTTCCATTGAAGCAGATAGTACTCTCAGTTCCAATAAATAATGGATGCTGTAGACTACAAAGAAAAATAAGAAAACTAATTCCTTGTTTTAATGTATTTTCGAGGAATTCAGTAAAGAGTTCAGCATATTATTAGTTCAAATGAGATACCATGGGCAACGTGCAATTGCATAATATTCTGGGGTTCCGGGAGAAAAAGGTATTTTTTAAAAGAAACAGTGGCAATGTATTAAGCAAGCGTACAGTAAAAATACACTTTAATTACTCTGTTAAATATCATTGATTTCTGGACTGAATTTATTTTCAAATCCGTGTTATTTCTAATATTTTTACTAATGAGAATATTGTAGTTTTGGAAGCATATTACACTATTAACAATTTAGGTGATAGTTATTCCTAGTTTTTAAAATAAGGAATATTTTAAACAAAATCAGAAAAAAAAAATCATTTACGAAAACTTCCGAATGTCTGTTCCGAATACTGTCATGTTTAGTTTACGTATTGGCAACTTTTGTTATAAAAAAAAAGTCTGTTCACTTTATAAGCAAATATTTATATTCAGTGATTCCCCCGCCCCCCCCCCCCCCCCCCCTCCTGTGCGGAGTCACCGGCCAATTTCTCGACAATTACCTCACCAACCTAACTTTTTTGCGGTCAAAAATCTATAGAAAGCGTGCAAAACTTCACTTACACTCTCCCAATTTTGACTTTATACCCCCGTAAACTGAAATTCTGGCGGAATCCCTGTTTTTTTTATTTCTTAAATATTTTCAAAAAATGTAAAAGAGAAAGCCAATATGAGGTATTTTTAAAACCTGCATATTATGCTTTCTATTATAAGAATGACCAACTTTCATATGAGAAACGTGGATGGCTATGCCTCTCCTTTATCTAGTAATAATTAAAGAAAAATTTGGGGTCATTACCTCATTTTGCTTTGGAATAAGTTCATGAAATTCTATGGAACAGAATTCAATATTAATTTCAAGATTTTGAGAAGGCCCGGAGATCTCGATAATCCTTGGTAATCCTTCTTATCTAGTGACAATACAATATCCCGTTGTTGCTTTTATATATTTCTATATATTTATATATTTTAAATGTATATTTGATTTTCTTAGTAAGAACTCTTTTATCCTTGAATAAATACTAGCCCGCAACGATGTCGCGCTTGAATGGTTACAGAACACTTTAGGATTTGGGTGACACAATATCAACTTACAAAAATGATTAGTAGGGCTCGGAACTTGATAACCTAAAAATATCTCTAAATATGACCTATAAAATGGCCTTTCAAATGTAAAAAAAATGACCTTAAAATAAAAAAAAAACATCCTTTCTTATTCTATGGTCACATGAAATTATTAAGGCGGTATGATATTTGCACTACCAGAAGGATTAATATAAGGAATCTTGCTTGGAATAAAAAGTATCTCCGTGCGATTTGCGACCATTCAGAATATCGTGCACTTTGCGACCTCAAGGAAAATAATCGTGCATTTTGCGACCAATCTACTTCAGAGTCGGCTACGTATTAAACAGTTAAACTCATTCATGTAAAAATATATTATATCTTAACTGTGTATTCAACAACATCACTCGGTCGCTTTGAAGCTTGAGTTATCTCAAAGCTAACCTAAAGTAACGCTATTCTGGGAGCCAAGTTAAAAAATTAATTCCCTGAAAGAAAGGAATAGTATCTCGAATTTTAAATTTGATTTAAGTCCTCTTGGCATCTTTACTTCAAGCCGAGTTGGGTTAGAAAGAGGATGAGGAAAGTATCGACCAGGGCCTTGCTAAAGATACTATCCCGGAATTCGCCTGGTGAAACTGGGAAAGCTTAGAAAACCTGTCAGGATACTTGGTAATGGGGTTCGAACCCACGTGCCTCTCCATTGCCGCTTTGAAGTCGGCGTCGTTCGTTTGAACCACGCGGGCTGAGCAAGAAGGTAATACAAACTTATGTCGAGTTTCCAAACTCAGCGCAAATATGTAGAGCAAATATCTAACTCAGAAAGCACGAAACAAGGAGACGTTAGGGTGTCCGAGAGGTTAGGGCACTCGCTTTCTGTGCGTATGGTCCTGAGTTCAATTGTCACCCCAAAGGTATCTGGAACGGAGTGATTCCTAACACACTTTACCAATGTCCCGTCCTTAGAAGCTCAACAGCTCGCTTAGGACGTCATAACAATTCAATCAATCACGAAATACGATGGAAAAAATTCTCACGGGCGGAATGAACGGTAGAATCTAACCTGATTTTAACCCATTTCCCTTTTACCGTGTCCTCAAATCTAGCAACCTTAATTTAACTCATTTCCCGACGTCATACAACGATGAAATCTTGCACAGCGACGTAAGTCGGGTGACAATACAATATTCATTGTTACTTTCATTGTTAGTTCAAACCCTTAATAGCACCTTCCGTTGACTCAAGGTTGACAGTCTCTTGATTTTGACTTGCTAAACTTGAAATGATATGTCAAGTGTATTTCAAGTTTGATATAAGCTTGATTTTTTCTTGCTGAAATAGTCTTGACTTGGCAACCCTAATTCAAGCTAAGGAAATGCATGGTACTTAACCTCATGATAGTCTCAACCTTGATTTATTCAACTTCATCCCAAGCTGCTTAATACATGCTTGTTTCAAACTTGATGTAAGCTTGCTACTCATAATGCAAGGTTAATTCAACCTTAATTTATACTCGTTAATCTCAAAGTTTTCAATACATGCTTAATTCACGCTTGATTCAAGCTTGCAGCTTATGAATAAGATTCAAATTTGATGAATGCTTAGGAAAAATCGAAACTTTATGTATATGCTTGCTACTACTTTACATAATCACGCTTGCTCTTGATTAATGCTTGAATTTTCCTTGCATTAAACTCTATCTGTTAAGCTTACCTTATATAATGTGAACTAATCTGCTTGAATCAAGGTTTCAGTCTTGAATCAAGCCATGATCCTTGGTATAATAAGGTTGATTCAAGCTTGATTCATGTTTTTTTTTTTTTTTTTTTTGCTATGTTGGAACCTTCCAAATCCCCATACATAGAATCCACCTTAAAGTAATACAGTTTCGGTTTCATTTAGGTTGTTTGCTAGACGTAACTGCAACTCATAATCGTCTACAATATCATATAATTTGCTACGAACTACTTTTGATCTCAAAAATTGTTTCCACCTTTCTTCGCTCACTCTTTTTTCTTTTATTATTTTTTATAGCTCTCTCTAAGAAAGAACACGAGATAAGTTCGTCCATCAAAAGTCATCAGGAGGAAAAGAATGGACGAGTGCAGACACTTCGAGAAAGAAAATGGCTTTGCACTCCAATTGGCACCACAGAGTTCGTGTGGTCACTCCTGAGTGCCACTAGGCGCTAACAGGAGGAGCATAGGGGAAGGGGAAATAGTGCTAGTTTTTTTTTTGGTGGAGAAAAAAATCTGCAGACTTTTCTTTCTTCAAAGACTGGCCATAAAGCATCATCACAGTCTCCTCTCACTCATTCGACTAAAAGCTTTTTCCGTTCCACTTACCGCCTCTGATCTAACTTTTACAAGACCAGAATACTCACTGCATTGGTCCCTTGTACACGTGACTGGGGGCTTTGCATTATCCCATACATTCCCATTTCCCTTCGTCTCCACTGCACGTTCACTTGACCTTTTTCAACTATCACGTCATGCAAGATAATAGGGGGACTATTTTTTTTTATCTTTCTTTCTATTTTTCATCTTTCACCTTCTAATCACTTGTTCTAGTGCGTGGCCATTTCGCCCTCTCATAACGAAGCAATCGTTGTAGAGACCGAAAGATAGACGTAGAGAGAATTGTATCTATGGCCTTCAGGTTTTCACCTGGAAATTTTTTAGATAGCACTTTAAATTCCACGTGTTTTATAAAGGCAACCAATGAGGTTCTGTTGCTCCTATGAAGAGAAACGCTTTAACGGAAGGGGAAAACTAGTACCCTTGAGCAGTCATGGCAGGCTATGGATCCCGCGGTGGTAGAATTTGGCGGAATGTGAACCAAAGAAGTCATACGATGCGTGTATCACCACATCGTCGAGGGTTCGAACCCGTCGTTCCCCACAGAGAGTTGCCTAACGAATGGAACAAGATAATCCGACGATGTAATACCAGGGGAATATGGGATGCATTCGTGTTTCTCAACCACGTCAGATAATGGTATCACGGATGACCTTACCAATATGTGGTTGTGCGTTGTCTTGTAACAGAATAACTCCTCTATGATTCACAAGCGCTGGTTAACTTTTTCACGCATTTGTTCCAATTGCTTTCGAATACACAGTTGCATTCGTTGTCTGGCCAGATGGCAACAGTTTGCGATGCACGATACCCCGAGCATTCCACCAAATGCAGAGTGTAATCTTCTGTTGATGCAGTGGTGGTTTTGTTAGTTTGGGAAGGTTCATATGATGCCAACCAATGATGGCGACGCTGGGGAGTATCGTAAAGAACCCACTCCTCATTGCAAGTCAGCTTCAGTACAGACACAGATCCTCCCTGTACGATACTACAAAGAAGTATAGGCATTTGATTGTGTCGCTTTCTGAACCTCACTCAT
Organism: Lepisma saccharinum; assembly: GCA_022664845.1. Taxonomy (NCBI): domain Eukaryota; kingdom Metazoa; phylum Arthropoda; class Insecta; order Zygentoma; family Lepismatidae; genus Lepisma; species Lepisma saccharinum. The sequence continues at coordinate 49,630 of JAGDQP010004782.1, forward strand.
GTGGAACCCATCGCCTCGACTTATACCGTTTCCCAAGCTGTTGGAGGTGTTATTGAATGGTTTCCACACTGCAATTGAATGGTTTTCTTAATGTTTAACATGTTTCGCCATTATCGTCTTCCATAACCACCTCTAGTGCTTCCTTGTGGAGGTGGACGGCTTATGGACGTCTTGTACGTGGTCAATCTCGGAGGAGTTCATCCCCATCCTTAAATTTGTGAAACCACCGTTGTACTGGCCGCTCATTTACCAAATCCCTACTGAATGCTTGATATATTTTTCTTCCCACTGCACTAGCATTCGTTCCCGGTTTAAACTCATACAGCATTCAGGCCAGTATAACGCTGTTTCGTGTTTCCAAGTTTGCCTTGGTCTCTCTGACGTCCCCGTTTAAGTGTAGTTACCACTACTATTAGGTTAGAAAAGGAAACACTCACTAACACGTTATCCTCGTCTTATCTGTCTCACCTCTGAACGAACAAGATGGGGAGTGCGTGTGGTTCGACCACATGAAAATCCTAGAGATCTTTATAGGTTACCTTTATATTTATCGCTCAGCTCCTTAGGATCGGCACGTTTATGTCAGTTCTAATATTTTCGAAGTGGGAACAGACACAGAATGGTATGTAGTGATCACAGCTGATGAGTAGATGGTTTCTGGCTTATATAAATAGATCACATGTTGTAGGTACACTAAAAAAATATATTAAAAACTGAAGGTAAGCTTGTATTTGTTTCTAATTTTTCAGTTGTATAAATACAAAGCCACTTCGCAGGAAGTTCCACTGTAAAGCAGTTTTCCATGATGACACCCGTCTCGTGAAGACTGGAATCTCTCCATGTCCCATTTTCTCTATACCGTTGTGCAAGCCAAATTTATATAATTTTGTGCTCTGTTATGATGTGAACAAGGCATCCTAATAACCTGTGATGCAAAGAGGTCGGTGGTTGTTTCCATGGGGTGTTGCACTTAGGCCCACTGCTAGCCACAAAGTGTAAGGGAGGCACGAAAATTTTAGTGAGGCTTGGCCTTACGAAACATACATAAAATATTTCAATTAGGGTAAGATAATTGTTCGGATAGATTTCACAGAACCCGGTTTCTTACTATGCACTTATTTCGACACACACGCACAAAAATCGGAGAGTTCCTAAAACGTGGCATCTACTCAATCAACTATGATCAACAAATTTCAATTTGAGATTAAACAAAACGCAGTAAACAAACGCTATGATTGGTCATTTATTATTATATGATAAAGAACTACAACTGCAGTATTTCAGGTGACTTTAGGCATTCAGGAAGGCAAAACTAATAATTAATTGTCAGCAGCGTGAGGCCTCTCTGGGCGCGCGGGGCCCTGGGTGGTTGCCCGGATTGCCCTATCTAAGGTCGCTACTGTCTGTAACGCAGTGGACTTCGGATTGGATCGTCAATATGATATTTTATTTATTTATTTAAGGTCTTTAGATAAGGGAATTAATAAAACACTGGGTCGAAGTTATTAGAAAAATGTAAAAATACTTTTATTTTTTCCCAAAGCATGCTACTCAATTATGCTTCGTGACTGGTGTCTTTTCATCTGCACTAGTTGGCAACTCTAGTTATGTAGTGCCCTCTCAACCAACAATAAACGGACAAATATACACATACACACTCTCTCTCTCTCTCTCTCTCTCTCTCTCTCTCTCTCTCTCTCTCTCACACACACACACACACAGAATGAGAGTCGAGTAAATGATGAGGAATAGCAGGCGGCTTTCTGCAACCTGGGCGGAGGTATTGCGCACCACAAGTGCCACCTTCTGGAAGTAACGGAAAGCTAAGGAGGGGAGAAATGAGCAGAAAACATCGTTCGGCTTGCTTGGTCCCTGCAACTTCCCAATCCCTGAGGTAATTGCTATAAGAAATGTTAGTCCAACATCCGGCGGAGGGGAAGTCTATGTAGCGAGTTGGGCTTTGAAAGAGGTGCGGGCGAATTACAACACCAAGATTAAACTGTGAACTCGATAAGTACTTTTTGCTTCCTAAAAGGAAACTATGGCTTTTCTTGAACGCGAAGGGGTAGAATATTATTACATGAAACAAATATTAAATAATTTAAAACTGTAGGTGTTGTACAACGGGACAACAAAGATACAGACCGCTACTGCTGTGACGTCATAATTTCTTTAAGTTAAAGGAATTTTTGTAACCAAAAATTCACCTCCATTTTCTCTCTATACTGTTTTGCTCGGCGAGTTTATATCACTCTGTGGCGTATTGTGATTCGAACCAAGCCTAGTAATTAATTCCAATATTATTATTTCTTCAGGCTGAGAGAAATTTTACAACCAAAAACTTCTCTTTTACCTCCTATTTTCTCTATACCGTTATGCCAACCGAATTCATGTGGCCTATTATTATGCGAAGCAGGTCTACTAATAACCTCAAACGTAAGTTGAGGGAATTTTTGCAACCAAAAATTTTCCATTTTTCCTTAAATTTATATCATTATGGTTTCCAAATTTAGGACCCATAACATTATGTAGCCTATTACGGCCAACCGAGTTTTATTCATCTGTGACAATGAAATCCAAAACTGTACCAATGTAAACAGGACCGACTAGCGACAAATTATTTCGTTTAGGCCACACCTCCTTTAAAATCAGCTTTTCTGTGGCTGAAATCGTGGCCTAAAAGTGACCATTTTCCCTTTTTAAAGGATTACATATTTTTGGCTTACACCTCCAAAATGGCGTAGGGGTAGTACTCGGTATAGCGGGACTCTAAAGAAAGTTACTAACAACAACTGTTCGAACTTGCTGAGTTTAATTACTTTCAGCGTTTTAAAAGATTCCCTAATTTGTTTAATTTTAATTTATTTGTCTTTTTTAAAAATAAATTTTACAAAAAAAAAATAATAATTTGATTTCGATTAATGAGTTAACTAAATTGTTATGACGTAACCGAATATGACGCAGTGACACTCTTCTGAGGAGAGGATGCCAGAATGTCTTCATTACCTTTGAGTATGTATCATTCTGCTATTTGCCTGGTGAAACTGTAAAAAAATCCTTCAAATATGCTATGAATAAAAGTGTTTAAATCTCTTTAACAGTAAGTGTGACGACGAGGTGACCGTATCTCAGGATTCCTCTCTTATTTGTTTATTTTGTGGATTGTTTGACGCAGGTGCTGATACAAATGGTGTTCAAGTTATACAAATATATCTGCTGTGAGAATGTACGATAATGTTAATGATAACAAAGGTAGGAATTTGAATTTTATTTATGGCCTTTAGGCATCTAAGGCTCAGGCTGGACAAAGGTAGGAGATATGCGAAAAGTAAATAGTTGAGCGGAATTGTATTTATGTTCAAGAACACAGACATGTAAATACCATGGTAACATGTGATGGAAGAGCCTCGGGACAGAACTTTTACTGGGAAAATTTGCAATAAGAACCTTATGTACAATCCCGACATTCGTCTCGTAAAACTGAGGAAACCCCTAGGAAAGAGCAAGAATGACTCGAACTTGATTTTTCTCACCAGTCACTAGCTGAGGCATGCTCGCCTCCTCCGCAGTTACTAGATTCGCGTCTGCACCCTATTATATACTTACTGAGGATTTCACATTAGATAAATTAAGACCAGAGTCACTATCTTCCTGATTCTTCCTACCACGTGTAGAGCAAATTACGTTAAGCACGTGAAAAAATAATGTTCTAGAAAGCTCACAATTAAAAAAGTTTCAGTGAATTGGGGAATGGAAGCAATTCGAAATATTTCAAAATTTCGAGTTTCAAATACCTTGATAAAAATAATTCTTTTTGGTATGACCCCAACTGGCTTGATCTTGCTCAGGATAAAATCCTTGTTACTGCGACGATGAAAATGGGAGTTCCGTAAGCCATAGAGCAGGGATCCTCAACTTGGGGGGTCGCGAGGAGGGGTGAAAAATAAATTTAACTAAGGGTTTCTAGATTAAAAGTAATAAAGTGAAACAAAATCGCTTACTATCAACAAGAAAGTTACTTTTGTGGGTCGCCGGCGAGAAGGCATGGTAAAAGGGGTTGCTGGATGAAAAAGGTTGAAAAACGTTACATCCACATTTAATACTACTTATCCCTATAATGAGTTGTTTATGTGATACACTATAAAAGTACTACACCTCTTGTGCACACCAATGCCAAGTTCTCTTAAATCTCAACTCAATAAGTACAAATATATTATAAAGAAGCATAGCTAATATGTTGAATAAATTAAATAAATTAGAAGGTCAGGCAGAGAAAGGGATAAACCACATAGTCATTTAAGTGTGATTATTATTTAGTTGCATTCGCTGACATCTGTTTGCAATCTGATGTATCACTGTTAGTTCTTGGATCGATTCTGGAGGCTTCATTTGAGAACAAACAGTGATACATAAGATTGCAAACAGATGTCAGCAAATGCAACTAAATAATAATCACGCCTTTAATGACTATGTGGTTTATTCCCTTCTCCGACGGGACCTCTCAAACCGTGGCGTCATTTCAGTTTTTACTTGAGGGAGGTGGGAAAGATCATTTAGGAAATATCTTATAAGAAATATCGTTCGGCCAGGGATTTTGTCAAGATTATCAGTTTGGAGGTGTAAAATCAAAATTGGGAGAGTGTAAGTGGAGTTTTTTGCACGGTTTAGTCCACTTTTGACAGTAAAAATATTAAAGTTTGGGGAAGGGGGTCCATTTGGTATTTTGGTTAAGAGATATCCCTCCTACAAGGGAGTCTGGTAGAATCGCTGCGCTTGACGCATCCCACCTATGTCCAAGCATAGTTTTTATTTTATACTCTGAATATACGTAATTCACATGTTTATATGCATTCTTCGCTGTTAATATAATATAGCTAAAAACAAGTAACACTCATTTCTGACAACAAAAAATGGAAATTTTAATTAACTTTTTGTAAAGTGTTATTTACAGCAGATGAAAAGCTCTAATGTATCAAAACGTGACGTTGGTCTCATTTTAGCAATCATTATTAAGATCGTCAATAAAAATCTTCCTTTTTTTGCTCCACAGTCCAATCATCGAAGAGGAGTGTTGGCCATCGGAAATTGATGACCGATGGTAGCTTTTCAGTTTTTTGGAATAGAAAAAAAAATCATTCGTTCGTGGCAGTGGTGATCGGCAATGTGACAGAAGTTCCCAATGACAAGATAAGAATAAATAGCCGATTAAAGGAGCCTTCTATACTATGGACATATATTGAGCTCAGTGCCTTAAGGTGGACACCACTAAATAATCTGGATTCAAGTCCGGCTAGAGGCAAGTCCGGCTAGACACTGAGGCAGGCTAGTAGAAGAAAGAGACTGAGTAAATAAGTTGTAATCGAAATAGAAATAACAGCTTAGAGTCTTGTTTTGGGTAACAAAAACTCCACAAGAACTCAACCAACTAACTGACGACACTCTACATGATGTCACCGACAAAATAAATATTGTGTTGACAAAACTCTTATAGACTAGTGATGTGATCCTACAACTTGAATAAACATTGGATCTACACATCGAAATATGCAAATAATATATTTCTACATTGATGATTGAACCTACAAAACTGGGGAAACCAGAGCAAAGACAATAGCACTGGACTTCCTATGAACTAAATGAAATTGCACACTAAATATCTACTTGCAATACTTAGCACAAAAATGACAATACTCAAACGAAAAGAAAAGCGAAAACAAAGAAATGAACAAGAGTTCTCTATATAAGACTTAGATGACGCAAGTTGTCCTGTCTTGTGGCACTTTTACAAACCAAACTCGGCCATATCCCGAGCCAAACGACTCAGGAATGTCCAGGAATGAAAACACAAAAGGAGGCCTGCTAACGTTCATATTATAATAATTCTCAAAAAAACATATTCTGAAAAAGCACACGGCTATGGTTTTTTCTGCTGCTTATACACGGAGTCAAACGTAACAAGTGCGTAGAAAATTAACAAGGCATCGGGACAGAGCCAAGGCAAAAATTAAAACAAATTAATTATGAAGAAAGCAAATGAATCGGCAGTTGGAAGAACGAAATGAAAGACAGAAATTTGAAAATCCACTTTATGCTGGACATGTCGTGCCAAAACGCTCTGTGCCAGAACGCCCTGCTTGATGAATTCATTGTTTTTAGTGCCAAAACGCCCTTCGCGGAAGAGCAGATCTTATCAGTCCAGGAATACCCTGCAGATGCGTGCCAAAACGCCCTTTCACCTTTCCAGACGGCCAGGTGTTCGTGGTTGCTAAGCTACAACACAAACATGGTTGGGGTATATAAGGGCTGTAAAATTGTGTTGAGGCTTTATGTTATTCGCATCGGCAAAGTGTGTGCGAGCTCTCATAATTCAAGTTGGTAAGTAGTAAGTGTTTTTTTATATATATCTATTACCTTTATAAGTAGTAGCACATTTTAAATGCCCTGTCTCGAAAAGCCAAACAGTTCAAAATCAAATTCGTTTCGTTTAAGAACGTATATTTTCCTGATATGGAATCAGTGGAGTACGTCGAAAGCAACAAAACGAAGATATAGCGTTTGTTAGGTGGGCATACGTACAACTTAAACACGGAAAGAAAGAATGGATCAAAATACTGCGTGTGCGTCAATAAATATAGAAAGGACAACGCATGCAGAGGTAGCGTGACCTTAGGTGAAGGAGATGTTATTTTATCAGCTAATCCACATAAATGCATTGCTGACATGGCGAAGGTAGAGGTTCTGAAATGCAAAGTCAATTGTAAGAAGCGAGCCAGGGAGGAGTTAACATGCGCTCCAAAGATCTTTGAAGAAGAGTTTGCTGAGGTGACCAACATGGGACTTGCCTTTGTGTGTACAATGCCAACGCTCATTGCATATAAGTCGAGCATGTACAGGGCACGAAGAAAAGCACTGGGAGTACCACTCAATGTCAACTCAGTAAATGATGTTGTATTTCCAGAACACATCGCGAGATTTACAAATGAAGATAGTTTCATTCTGAGGGATACGTACCTCAGTCCTAACACCCGAACTGTTATCTTTGGCAGTAAAATGGGGCTTGAATGTTAAGTGGGCAGTGAGTGACCTTCTAATTGGAGACATTCAAAAGTTGTCCGAAATATTTTGCGCAAATCTACACAATCCATGCCGAGGTGCAGGGTTTAGTTAGGCCAGATGTGTTCTGCCTACTTTTAAAATCAAAGACACTTACGTTCAACTTTTCTCATTGCTGAAGTCGCACGTTCCGGCGTGGGAGCCCAAGACCGTGATTGTCGACTTCGAACTCTCAACTATAGGGCCCCTCCGACAACAATTTCATGAGTGCAAGTTGCAGGGGTGTAATTTTCACTTCAATTAGTGTTTGTGGAGAAAGGTGCAGGACCTCGGCATGGGAACTATGTACAGGGATAATGAAATTAGAATGCACATTCGCATGGTAACTGCTTTGGCGCACCTTAATCTGGTAGACGTTGAGGAGGGCTGACTAACCAAATATGACAGTAGCATAGTGGTAGCGTATACATCATAGTAGAACTTCTGTGACGAGTTTCTCTCCGCAACAATGAAATCAATGAGAGGGCTCCTTTCGGAGCTGCCTAGGAATATGGTTGGGAGTGGGATGTGAAATAAAGTAATTCGTTTCATCTTCTCCATATCCCTGGATGTTCCTGTGAGGCTCTTACATTGGAAAAGTGAAAGGGCGTTTTGGCACGCATCTGCAGGGTATTTCTGAACTGATAAGATCTGCTCTTCGGCGTGAAGGGCGTTTTCGCACTAAAGTAACTGAATTTCCCAGGCATGGCGTTTTGGCACTAACTCATATCTGGAAGGGATCGCACATCAATACAATGCACAAAGAAAGAAAAAAAAATGGAAAATCCTAGAAAAACAGGTGTGAAATAGAGATGGGCAAAAATATGAGATGGCATGCATTTTTTTACTGCTACTTCGGCTAAATTGCTATCATTGCTACCACCGATAAAACATAACAGCTACTGGCTTAGCTGCTGTTTTTCTCCGAAGTTTGCTCATGGTAAAACTCATTGCTTCCTGTTTGTTTTCTAAATAAAAAGAACTGCTGGCAGACTGGGCACAGAATTGTCTGCGGAGAGGATATCATGACGTGTGAATACTACGTCATTAGTGGAGTCTTAAGCGTTTGCGGAACTGATATAAAGAGCTCTCGGAAAGCATTGGTTGTTAGTAGGCTCCATGGCGTTATTGGTAAGACATTGGACTAGAAATTTAGCCTAAAACAATACACACTTTAAACGTTTCATAAAATTTACAGATAGATTATTAAAAAGTCAGGTTAGGTATTTCTTCCTCGTAATACACAATGAAAACGTTTATTGTTTCAAACTGTCGCAACATATTAAACTGTCAAGATCTTATTTTTACGGACTTATTCACTCCTAGATTCTTTACGCTAGCGAGAATACTGTGACGTATCTGCAAACACTCGTAAGGGCAGAGGGGCAAGTGCCCCGAAGTCAGAGTCCAGGGATTCTACCATAACCTACCAAATGGGAATTCTCAAGCATTATTATTTTTACGGTAAAAATAGATAGAAAGCATAAAATTCTACTTACAGCTTCCCAGTGTTGCGTTTATACTCCCCAAACCGAAAATCCTGCCTGAATCACTGTACTGGACCAGATACATATATTTATTTATTTTCCATGATTGAAAACTCAAAATTAATATTGAAGCAAACTGATAGAGATGAACACCGGGGTAAGGCATTGGACAGCATCTACGAAATACTGCGGCTGAGACGTGGGCACAGTCATTTGTCTTGTATCTCTGCCGTCCGCCAAATCTAGTGTAGATTTAAAGTCTTTGACGGTACCATGCCGCATAAGCTCTACTGTTCGTGGCGATAGAAATATGAAGCTGTAAAATTCATTTTTCCACACTTTCGGCAACCTGTAGCTCCGAAATTATGCGCATTTCCAAAATTTGTCAAAGGAACTCCTGCTTGTATCATTGGATATTCATGAAACGGGAAACTTTTAGCTGTACGAGCAGAAAATAGAGCTATAATCTTGGCCAACACAGAATTTATTTGTTTTCTGTTGAGGAAAAGAAACAGAAGCTTAAATTCTTGAACAGGCGAAGGTGGTATACTCGCCTTGTAAATGGGAGGATTCGGGTTCGATTGCCAGTTCCGGCCTAACTCACTGAGGTTTTCCTTCGGTCAAACAAGGCAAATGTTGGGATGGTACCTTGAATAAATCTAGTCCGATCTCTTTTAAATAACTTGCTTCTATTATTATTATTATTATTATATCGCGTGTAACATTCCCGAATTGGGCTGCATCTGATGATTGTTAAATACGAGGTGCATTCAAGTCATAACACCTCCTATTTTATTTTTCAGGTGGTAACTGATAGAAACGTGCCGTTTTTTAAAAAAAAAAACACACACGAGCATTCGTTAGCAATGCGTGACAGAGATGGCAGCACCATACGGCACACAGAACTCTAGCGGCAGCGGCGAGAGTGATGACTATTTTGGATACTTACGATACTCGTAAAATGGCGACGTGTAATCGTTCGTTTTCCCCATTTGCGAGGTGTGACACCGCTTGAAATTCATCGACATATGGTGATGGTGTCATGGATGTGTCTAATGTGCTTTTGTGGGTGCGATAGTTCAAAGAAGGCAGAACGTCGTGTGACAACAAACCAAGAAAATCTCGGCCTCGCACAAGCAGGTCATAAGTATCCAAAACAGTCATCACTCTCGCCACTGCCGCTAGAGTTCTGTGTACCGTACGGTGCTGCCATCTCTGTCACGCATTGCCAACGAGTGCTCGTGTATTTTTTTTTAAAAAAAACACACGTTTCTATAAGTTACCAGACCGGGAAAAAAATTAAGTGTTATAACTTGAATGCACCTCGTAAATTAAAATAACTATTTACTCGCATTACAGTACAACTGAACCTCATAGATGTCACAACAATACTTGCATATGACATTATAAATATTTCACAAATTAAATATTGTACCTACTTTAGAACGTGAAATATTAATCAGCGTACTGTAAGGTGTTAACGGAATTTTTAATAGTACATATTAATGGCAATATATTCATTAAAGTAGTTCAAATTTGGCAAAAAGGACACGACAATTGTGTCATTTACAGTATAATAAATTATCGGTATACCAAAATTTCGAACAAGAACACGCGATTCAATATGTTGGCTTTACGTAGTTTCAGTTTGAGTCTTACTTAAACATTATATAAGTGCATAGTTGTAATATAAAACCTGTCACAATTTATAAAAATGACGTCTCAAGAGATATACGCAATCCTGGTAACAAAATAAGAATCGCAACAGTGTAACAAATGTGTTTGCTTTTATTTATTTAAATTGCACTTGAAGAAATGGACATTGGACAAGCTTCTATAGTCTATCCTCAAAATATTGGGGATCACGTCGCTCTACGATCCCCCTTACGGTAAAAAAAAAAGAGTGAGGAAAATGACGTCCATAACTCTACTCTAAGTACAATCCTGACATTCTCATAAAATATAATTCAGAATGGCCGATATCTGGTATTGAACGTGCGGGCCTTCATCAAGTTTATCCGAAGTGTGTTACTTCAATCATCAGAAAACCTTTTAAGTAAACTGGTGATCAATGAGTAGAGGTTTTTCAGACCTTCAGTGTTTTGCGTGTAGTATTTTGAAGTATGGATCATGGAGAGTACAAGGACTGGTAAAAAGTGTTGGAAACATTCGAAATGCGTACCTGTAGAAGTACATTCCCTCAAGTACAGTACAGCACATTATAGGTTCTTGGAACTACAGAAATGTTAATCTGGATGTATAACGCTTACGTTTCTATTCATCAGTAAATTAATATAGAAAATGAATTAAATTTTATTTTATTTTCAAACACGCAGTTTACTAAAATCAATCAATAACACTCACAGAATAAGAAACTCAAATAAATTTTGCATCATTTCTTAAGAATATTTCTAGTGAGTCAGTCATATAGTCATACTAGTCACTAGTATGAAGATCGAAAGAAGAAAAACAAATGAAAGTATTTACTTAATGCTATCCTCTTAATTATAATCCATTGACGTTCTTCTAGATCCTGGATTCCACATTTCCCTTTCACTGTTCCTGAATTAAAGGAAAATAGTTACTTAAGTCCAGAGGTCATTCTGTTAACAAGATTTCCCGAGGGTTTCTAAGGAGTAACAGATCACTCACCGCGACTGTAGACCCAAGGGCTCCTGAATGACGTCATTAGGAGAAGGTTATTCTTTGTTGAACCAACCACAACAAGGACGAGAAATCTAAAATAGATTACTGACCTGACCTTGTTACTTCCAAACTTTTTTCTTTTTTTTTTTTTTTTAACGCGTATATTACATGCTACATTGACAAGAATTTGTACTCGATGGAACTTACGTAATGAAGAAATTACATTAATGAATTTTATTTACAGTCTTTAGGCATCTAAGGTTCAGGTCGGGATAGGAGGGTGTCGGCCTGGGGCTATGTTGAAGCTGACATCCCAGCATTTGCCTGGCGTGACTGAGGAAAACCTCAGTCAGGATGGTCGGTAGCTGGAATCGAACCCACGACCTTCCGAATGCTTCACCAACGCTCTATCATTGAGATACTGCGGCACGGTGAGAAATTGCGTGAAAATGAGATAAACTAAGGTAAGTGTACCAATTATGGACCGTGTCCCCAATATGCCCCCCCCATCTCTGTAGCTTACCGTAGGTGCTTCTAGATGTCACCGTAAATTATATTCTCATGACAAAAGAAAGCATTTTTGCGCGACTCATTTGTTTGCGAGTGGCATGAGCGGCATCAGCACCAGCTGAAGTGGCATATTGAGCAAGAAAATAGTTTTGCTGTTATTTTAGTAAAGTAAGTACTGTTTCGTTTCAGTATCTATTGTTGAAAACCTAATAAGTATAATGCATGGATAATGTAACTATGTGCGCATACGTGAACATAAAGTGTGTGTGACGCAACGTATTGCATTGTGTAACTAGCAGACGCCAGAAAAGGTAAAGAGGTTAATATTGCGCAATATGGCCCACTGCCATATTGGGCACAATACAGTCATAACTGTATAAAATGAAAGGATTGGGTATTTGAAATGTTTGTACTGAACACTATGTGAGCATATGTGTGTCAGGGGCGCATATGTATATGTCTCAGAGGCGTATGTGTGTGAGTCTCAGCGACCCCATAAGTAGAGTACGAATAGAATAAATAATATGTCAGATAGTATCGAGATTCGCAACGGATTGAAACAAGGCGATGCCTTGTAACCACTACTGTTTAACTTCGCGTTAGAATATGCGATTTCAAAAATTAAAGAGGACAAAAAGGGACTATCATTGAATGGTTTGAATCAACTGATTGTATACGCGGATGATGTAGATTTAATAGGGGAAGATATAAATGCACTACAAAGCAACACCGATGCCTTAGTAGAAGCGTGCGGTGAGATAGGTCTACAGGTAAACATGGATAAAACAAAATACATGATAACAAGCCGAAACACAGGGAATGAAGGAAATAAAAACAAAAGAATTAGGGATGAGGTCATAGAGAAAGTAAACAAATTTAAATAACCTACTTGGGAGCATACGTAACAAGCAAAAATGAGGTCACGGAAGAAATAAAATGTCGCTAACTATCGGGCAACGCACGTTTTTATCTAGTCCAAAAACTTCTAACATCGCGATTAATATCAAGGAAATTGAAATTAAAAATATACAGAACGGTTATTTTGCCGGTAATACTTTATGGTTGCGGAAGTTGGAGTACGATCCTAGAAAGATGAACATAAGGTTTTGAGAAAGATTTACATGCCGCAACGGGACGGGACGGCTGGAGAATGGAGGAGACTGCATATTGAAGAACTTCACGGACTGTACGACTCACCCAATGTTGTAAGAATGATGAAATCACGACGACTAAGATGGGCAGGCCATGTAACTCGGATGGGAGAAAAAAGAAGATTATATTCCACCCTGGTTGGAAAGAGACCGTTGGGAAGACCGATACGGCGTTGGTAGGGCAATATTAGAAGGGATCTTCGAGAAGTAAGTGTTTGTGATGAAAACTGGCTTAATTTTGCCGAGAATAGATCCCGATTGCGAACGCTTGTTACTACGGCGATGAACTTCCGAGTTCCGTAAGCCATAGAGTGAGTAAGTAAGTTGTACTGAACACTCATCATAATGTTTAATAATTAAAATGAAGATAATGCCAGGTGATAAGGAAGCTATCAGTTTCAATACAAAGAATAAGAAGATTGAACCAAAAACGAAACAAGTGTCATCACGTTTAAAACGACCAGAATTTCAGCAACTGCTTCTAATAATCCTGAAGAACCAACAAGGAGTTGTTCCAAGTCTTGTGAATCTTGGTTTTGTTACCTTTGTCAGGCAGACAGGGTTGCAGACATGCATCTTTGCGTGTCGTAGCGCAAATATGTTCATGAAGAGTGTGTTGGAATCACCGCTAAAAATCACGGACCATTTCTTTGTCCCTCATGTGAGACGTGGCGTTCTAAACTTCTTCGTTTGTGTTACACTTCTTGTTTATTCATATTTTTTTCTTGTTGTATATTCACTTGTTTTTCACGCATTTTGTCATTTTGTATTAATACAATATTCTTGGTTTTGCAATGTCATATAATTTATATATGCTTGTAATGTATATCTCTCAGTATGTAGCATATATGAGTAATACAGAAAGATTGCACATCACTTTTGCCATACGTTCTTATTTTCTATAGCGGGCCATATTGGGAACACCATGTTAGTAGACTGCCAACATTTTAGTTTTCGATATATTATATTTTTATACGTCACTTCTAGGAAGTAGATTTTTTTCATTTGTCCAAATAGTCTCCCAACTTGATGGATCGGTCGATTCGCACGAATAAATAGTTTTTCTTAGTGAAAAAATCAACCAAGTTAACGTGGGCCATATTCGAACCCCCTTCCTTATATGTGTACTCGGGAACAAAAAGAAATGAATCACTGTGGTTTAATCAACAGATTTGAATCTGGTAATACTTCACCATATGCACTCAGATTCCAAAACACGTTAGCGCCTACACAAGAGCAGATAAAAAGAAACTGACTTCAGTTTTTGATTGAGGTGACCTCAATTTACTTGTTCAATGCCAATCTGTGGCCTCTCTTATAGTACTTTTCTACTATATGTACTCAGTCGGAAAAGCAGACTAGGGTCTCAATGGAAACAGATAGGTTGATACTAACTTCAGATTTTAGTTTAATTCGGTAGCTCTAAAACCCTTTTAGGTATTTAGATTTCTACTAAATTACGCTAAGTGCCTTAACGAAAGCAAAGTTGGAAGAAACTGATTACAAATATATATGAATCATCCAATGTTAAAAGGATCTAAGTCAAAAATCCTAATTTTCAGTACAGGAGAAAACTATTAACGTTATTACAGGTTTGTACCAAACAAAATTAAATTTGCTGGTCATTTTTTTTTTTTTTTTTTTTTTTGTATCTATATCAGCCAAAAGATACGTATAACTCACAAAATTAATTTTGTTTGATAGAAAACTGTAATAAAACTAATGGTTTCCTCCTGTACTGAAAATTAGGATACTAAACTTAGTTCCTTTTAACATTGGAGGATTCATTTGTTGTATAAAATTAATTATATGCGTGGTATCAACATGCACGGCAGTGCATGAGCCAAGTTCTTCACGTCAGAAAACGTCAGCACTGCCAGAAGCATGTTATACAGGAACAAGAGTTTATGGCAAAATCGACGATTTAGGGGCCCCGTAAGAAAAAAGATGTTAAAGATAGGAATATGAGCTTTTGACGTTAAGGAGATATGGTAAATATGTGCAGATGTACAAAATTTCATATTCGTATCTCAAACTATGTTCTAGTTGTGGACCCCTGAAATTGCACATTTTAGGCTAACTGACTCACTCACTCACTGACTGACTGACTCACTCACTCATCATATTGTTTAGGGTGTTTGGAGTAAGCTAGAAACATGAAATTTGGTATGAAGGTAGAGGATGGTAAGTAGATAAAGGAAAAATTCCGACATTTTGAAAAGGTCACCATCTTGGATTCAAAATGGCTATATATATATAGGAGAGAATGTTATACCTTGTTACCAGAGTACCTTGTGCTACCTCGAATATCTAAAGTCTGGTGGTACCTAGCGAGTCCTCCCAACATTTGTACCATCTTTATGAAGCACAGTAGCATCAGTGCGAGTTTCGTGTGTTTTGAGGAGAAATTGTGTTTGTGAGAGGGAAAAGTTTGACTTGGAGGTGCAAAAGTAAAATGGCGGACCATCAACTGACTTGTTTCTAGTGTTAAGTAGCACGAACAGATTTTCCTGCCGACAATCGCTGGATTTCTTATTATAAGGTCAGTAGAATAAGCATGAATCTATAAGGGGGGAGGTTCGTAATAGATCTACTGTAACATGAAATTAGTCATATTTCTTAATAAAGAGGTGGTCGTGTCACCTTACGCCACAACAGCATCATGTATTATGTACCACCTACTGACTAGGGATGTCAATCGGCTCGGCTCGAGCCGAGCCGAAGTGAGCTCGGCTCAATATGAGTGAGCCACGACTCGGTTCGGCTCGGCTCGCTGTGACTGTGAGCCTCAGCTCGGTTCGACTCGGCTCGCTGCGAGCCGCGGCTCGGTTCGGCTCAGCTCGCTGTGAGCCCCGGCTCGGCTCGGTTCGGCTCGCTGCGAGCCGCGCTGGGTTCGGCTCGGCTCGCTGTGAGCCTCAGCTCGGTTCGGCCCGGCTCGGTTCGGAGAAGAGCCGAGCGAGCCGTTGACATCCCTACACTGACGTCACAACAGAGAAGCATAGGATATTTAAAACTCTGTTTCTTGTTTTGGAGTTTAGCATAAAGAACAATAATGCCATACAGTGAAACATGGAAGAAATATGGTATAATAGACATCCGTGGCAGAAAAAGTTCTGGAAGCCATTGACGATCCAGAGAAGAAAGTTTCCTTTAGAGAGACTGAGAAAGATTTCGGCGTCAATACTGTGTTTTCTTCTCGATATTTGGGCTATATTTTGTCACCTACGGAAAAAAATGCATTGTTTGATTCAGGTCAATTGTATCTCATTCCAGCTGACACAAGGTACGGCATCTCATTCCTGTCGCTACTATAGGTACAGGAGCACCTAGTACACCATATGAATATGACACTGTGCAACATTCACTTTTATTAACTCCGTGCAATTATTAAGACGAGTCAGCAAGTTATTTTCCGATTGCATATACTCAAAAGGCATTGAAGTATTAAATGAATGCCAAAATGTCTCCATTATAACGTTAACACTTACAAGTTTAAAAACTGAAAAATTTGGGAGGTAATTATTTACATTCTTTTTTTTTTAAAGAAAGTTCGAAATTTGATTAGTTTCGAAGCTGCAGGCACTCAAAGTTAGGCGGCTTCGGGACAAACGACGTTATATCTTGACAAGTAAGTGGTGTCTGCTTAGCAAACCAGATACGTAGTAGTACCCAATACATGCATTTACGTTACATTTATGATTGGCGAATACGGTTTAGAGGGTCTTTCCTTGCCCAATTAAACCATTTAATTTCGAGACAATTAAATTCTTAGGTTGCGAAACCTGTCTATGCTTAAGTAGATGTATCGGGTACTACTTCGAATGTCATTTGCTAAGCCGACATTGTTTACGTCACTTGTGTAGGCGTTTGTGAAGATGTTCCCATGACTTTGAGCGATTGTATCTCCGAAACTATGCATAATTTTGAATTTCTTCGAATGAACTTTTTTTTTATATGATTAATCACCTCCCGAAGTTTGCACCATTATTTCGTGAACACCCTATATATTGTGGACATGATGATAATGTGAATGAAGTGGTAAAGGACCCACTTCAAAGAATTGTACCAATACGCCATTGCTTTCAAGCCAGACGGGAAGACTGACAACGGTATGCCGGAAGACATTCCTTAAAATCCAACTCCGGGCATAAATTGCAAAGGTAGGAGACCATTTGGTCATCAATCTGTGAGTCAACAAGAAAGTCATCAAACCTCTACCACTCACTGAGGTCATCAACAGGCAACCTATCGAAGTCTAGGTAGGTCCTGCTGCCCTGCTACCAACGAGCGCCACGCTAGACACTGGACCACCCACAGTCAGAGCCAAACTTTGATATTAATGTTTGTGTGTCACTTGTTGGACTAGCGCGCTATCTTAGTCCGAGGTTGAAGTTATCACCATCATGCTCGCTATTTGAGAGATTCCTGGATTGGGTTCCGTCTGGTGCGAGCGTAGGGTGAATCAGTTCTGAATTGCTATATTTGACAATCGTATGTGTTGGTGAGGGCTATTTGTCAATCCTGCATGATTAGGACTTTGTACGCATGGGTCTAATAAATCCCCCATTTTAATAGAACCCCAGCATTGCCATTTGTTTGTTGTTAATTAGTATCCTTTAATGTCTGCCGAGCTACGCGACAACCCCCGTTGCAGTTGTAAGTAAGGTTTTAGTCACACACCAGGCAACTGCAGGGCTAGTACAACCTCCGGCGATCTCGGTTATGGCTGGAGGTAACAATATATATTCCTTGTACGATGCTTACGCGTCGGTAGCGCTCCACATATTCTTGACCTACAACAAGAATTGATGTGGGGTGGTCAGTCCAACGTTCGACCACCTTTACCTCCCAAGTTGCCCAGGAATACTAAGGGCTCTCTGATGCTCAATTGGATAGGAGGTTGAGTGCACTGCGGCATGGGAACGCTGCGAGAAAAATCTCCAGTGTCCTGGCCGGGATTTGAACCCGCATATTTCATTTCATGTCAAAGTTCATTGTTTGTTTATCGTTAAAGATTTTTCTCATTTGAGTGGGCTCTGTTATATTAGCTTGCTTGTAATTAAGGTATTTACAGTTGTTTTTGAACGTGGACAATAGGTGGTCGCTTTATCCATGTTAAATTTCTAACACACTATTTTTATTTTATTGAAGTAAATATTCTGAATGTAAGTTGTCTTAAAGTAGTATTTATTGCATAGTTTTTATAACATTAACATTTTACGAGTTATTTGTTTCAACGCTTAAGTTTGGTCGTTATAGACAGGTTTCCCCTATATCTATATAGCAATCCTCCAAAAAAGTCAGTCAACATTTGATCACATCAGCATTATAGACTTAATCAATTGAGCTATAAGAAACACAAATTTGTCATTTTCCTTCTTATATATTGAAAATATAAGTGATCAGGAGACCAGATATGATATTATCATAAACAAAAAATGTGTACAACATATGTGCAACAAGTGTTTAGAGTGTAAGCATCAAACCACCAAGTGCATAACAAAAGTTTAAATTGTTTACCACTATAAAAAATATATATATATAAATTCGGTATACTTCTTTCACACATTACTTATACTTTTGTCAGCACAAACCTACACAGCAAAAAATAGCAGTGTTGATACAACACTTTTCTGTGTTCCGGGGTGACCACCACCTTTTGTGATAAATCAACAAAACACACCATGTTGATTTCTGTGTTAAGAGCAAGAGAAAAATAAAAGCCTGAAGCGGGATTTAAACATACGTTGCTTAGTGAGAAGTACAGTATCTCACCGACTGGGCTAAATTGCCAGATATAGATTCAAACAGCATCAGAAATACATTTCCCGAACTCAGAAAACAAATAAAGTTACTCCGACAACTTATGACATGGTTTAATATTTTTTCTGTTGGTCAATTAGAAATTAGAACCTAGATCAACACGGTGTGTTGTGCTGATTTAACATAAGAAAGCGGCGGTGACCTTGAGACACTGAAAACCGTGTTAGACTTACTCTCTATCGCCATACACACTATATGACATGAATTTCAATATACAGGGTGTTCAATCGCAAAAGTATTTCAAGGATATTACTACTGAAAAGTGTGAGTGTACGCTCAGACTCATAGAAAATGGTCTGTGGACATTTCAAAGTCTTATGTTGGACAATCTGGTAACACCGAAGTAATAATACACACGGCAAGCGAAACATATGGAATGTCTATATCAAATATAATTTCGGTATTACTATATTGTGCAACTTGAAGGACTTACAAAGGATCCTTTGGACATGTTCTTAATCCGAATGTACTTTTAAACTGAACACCCTGTATATAACCTAAATACTAATTGCAATCCTGATCGTGACCTCAAACAAATTTCACCCGTAATCACTTTTCTCTTCAAAGAAAAAAAAATCATTTAGTTTGAGGTCTATTCTCATAGATGTCACCACAAGTAATAAACACAGGAAACAAATGTCTTTTGAATTGAATTTAGCCAAGCATTAATTCTCTACGTTTCTTCTTCATTCCTGTGTATACAAACACAGCTAGACACAAGTTCTCCCAAGAAATTAGCAGCAATTTTCGTAGAAGTTTATGAAAAGATAAATCAAGACTTCTCATTTCCAATCTTCTCCTCTCCTTTTTCTTTTTAGCCCAACTTGTTATTGTTCGTCTTGGTAGATTAGCAAAATGTTCATGAGGAACTCCGCAATGAATTAAAAGCAGATAAAAAAAAAGAAAAGTGAACACTTTCTTTTTAATTTAAGAAAAAGAAAAAGTAATAGAAGTTAGACACAAGATAGAGAACGAGAAAAGCTTGTGCAAAAATTCAATATTGTTCACCACTGCTCTCTCGTGTTCTTTTGCCTTAATCACCGTCCGAGAAGCAGTGCCTTGTTAAATTGGAAAGTCGTCTCTAAAATAGACCAAGAGATGTCGCTGTCTTCGTCTTCCCGCCTTTCAACGTTTGCTTCCCTCTTTTCTTCCCACTTTTTCATTACTTTCTTTTTCTTAAAAGATTCTAAAGAAAGAACCCAACTAATTGATTTTCGTCGTGAGTTCATTGGATTCAACTTCTTCGGCTCTCTTACCAAACCATCTTTACCTCCCATCCCGCCATTAACTTTATTTTCGAATTCATTCAAAGCCAACATTCTTGAGCACAAAAGGACAAGGAATCTATTTTGAATTAAAAGAATTATTAGAACAGAGATTAAGTAAAATCTTCGTAGGTTCCCTTTCTCTGTCTGTGGTCTTTTCGCCATCTATTAATTTCTAAGAGATGTAGGGGAAAGAGTAGATAATTAGGACTTGAGAAAGAAAAGTTAAAACTTCAAAAACAAAGGTGATAGGGAAGGTATAATTGTGCAAGATCGGAATTAATTACTACTTGTTAATTTGTGTGTTCTAAAGCAGCTTCTTCTTAATTCTCGCTTTGCTTACTTTCTTCTCTAGATTATTTGTAGGATAAAGTCAAAGTATTAAAATAGCAGTACATACGTAAGATTTTATTTCATTTAACAATGCAAACAAGAATTTAAACATTCCTAAACATCACCTAGCCTCCGTGGCCTCTACTGGAGAAAACTACTGACTTTAGGACGGTTAGATGCATTTTACAAATATTCGAAATTCAAACTCTGCTTTTACCGTTCGTTTACCCCCTCGCGCAATGTTAATATTTAACCTTGCTCATTTAAACTCATGCTAGCTAATTACTGAAGTCTATAAAACACATTTTCAATAAAGTGATTGCGTTTTTTTTGGTAGTTCTTTCTATTCTAATTCTGTTCTTTTAAAATGTGATGCACTTGAAAAAAAAAAGGTTTTTTTTTTCTTTAAGTGGCAAAGCCTTGCAACAGAAGTTATAAATAGCGAGTACATGTTATTACTTGTTCCCGCTATTTATAACTTCTGTTGCAAGGCTTTGCCGCTTAAAAAAAACTTTTTTTTTTTTCATGTGCATCACATTTTACAAGAACAGAATTAGAATAGAAAGAACTACCAAAAAAAAAAATGCAATCACTTTATTGAAAGTGTGTTTTATAGACTTCAGTCACGGGCAGCATTTTAAATGAGCGAGGTTTCTAGCTTAGATAACTGCATAATACTGAATTGAAAATTGTGGAGATCAAAATTCTTTTTAAACAGAAAGCGAGGAGGATGTATGAAATACGTAAGTACGTACTCTAATAGAAAATAAATAATACATCCTTTATCCATAGTTTATTCTTGATAAACTAAAACAAGAAATCGACAACTGAAATAATTAAGGGGTGAAGAAGTGTTATGCTTTAAAATCTGAAATACTGCACATTTATAATAGACAATACAAGTGTAAAGACTATTGATCTTTTTCTTATCGTATTCTCTTAGGACTAGAGCTTAGAAGATGAATCAGGAGAACTAAACACACTCCTTCTGTCCCTATATGATTGGTCTAAACTCTATGATTGAGGTACTTTCACATTGAAAATTAAGAATTACAATGTCACATCTGATGGCTTTTATGATCGTGCGTTATGAACTGTTATTTTTTTAAATGGAAGAAGACTCTTGTGCGTTGCGGTGAAAGCAAAATGCAAATTCTTCTTTGATTCTGTGAAGCTTCTACTTTAACCTTCTGTTTCTTCACGCTTCTGTCTTCTGAAGTATGAAGTCCTTTTCTCAACTTACAAGATTTTGATATACCTTTTCTGGATCCCTTTTGTTAACAGGTTTACCGTAGAAGCTTGATGTTCATTTTATGACAGACGCTATACTAACAATCAGAATGTCTCTTCCATAAAGCTGAATACTTGTTCTGCTTTAGCTAAAGTAGGGAGTGGGTGATTTTGTTTACAGCTTTTTGTGTGGTTAGAGGACATCTTTCTTTACCTACATTCCTGTTACCCATATAGGTAGTAAAATCATTGATACAGGTGTCAAAAGGCAGTCACTTTACTCAAAGAGGTGAAAGTTTTGCACCTACCTTTAAGGTGAAATAGTCACGCCAGAAGGGCAGGTGGTATGATCTAATACCAAAAGCAGATTCAACATTTGTCTGTGATGATTTCCAGTTTAAAGTCTACTTTCCATGCTGCTAATAACACTCTGGACTCTCCAGTCTTTTGAACTTTTCATTTACACTCAATGGTTAATTTATACTTATGAATAATTTTTGAAATGGTCCATGAAGTAGTGGAAGCCTCTTCTTTAACCGGCTTCAAGAAAGAAACAGATCAAACAGATTATTAAATGAATCGAATCGTTGATTCGATTCGTTGTAAAAATAATGGACAAAAATGAACTGAAGACCATAGGAAAAGAACGTGCTATGTCCATTTTCTTGAATTTACATGAGATCGTTTTAAAAGTTCAGAATTATCATTGCGTATACCTGGATATATATATATAAAAAGATTTGCTTGTAACAAACGTACTACGTATGCTATATTAATGTATGATAGCTAATTGAAAAGGCCCTTCAAAAAGCTAACTTATTGATGACTCTCTTATCTCAATTTGGCCAAAAAGGGATAAAGCACGTTCTTTTCCTGTTGTCTTTGATTTATTTCTTTAAATTGTTTCCAGACAAACTCACAGCGCCGCAATGATTCGTGCATGAATTGTGAAATGAATTTCCAGCGAGAGGTGTGCAAAGGCTGTTTGAAAAACTTATCTAGCCACGTATTTTCATCTTAGAGATAGAAAAGACAAAGGCATGTTGTCTAGATTTAGAGGTTCTACACATTTTGGAAAATCTTACCTTGATCACTGACATTTTGGAAGAGATTTATTTCACTGTTCACCTTGTTTCTGGGAGAGAAGGTTGTTGTCAGTATGAAAGCCAAGTGACTGAATAGAATGTCCGTAATAGTTTCCTGCTTACTGAGTGAAACTGAAAACAAATACAAAGTCGTGAATGAGGGAACTATAACTTCTAACACCTTAAAGATATTCTGTTCTCATTACCTGTCTCTGTAACAAAAGAAAAAGCGGCGGGAGGAGCAGTTGATGCGTTTACACAGACATTTGTTTTGACAGCATGGGCATGTCTTATAAATAACTACTCCCCTCACCACCACCACCAAAACACATGTAGACAAACAAAACTCTTTGAGAGAGGGGTTGAGAAAGAGAACAAGTTCATTTGTGTGGTTTAATAACGTTTCAGACCTTATTTAAAGCTCGGACTTTAAACTACACACTTTTAAACCACATGATTCAAAAGTATGTTGCTTTGTAATAGAAGAAAAGGGCTCCATACTATAAATTAAGCTAACACATTAGAATCTTTATTAATCCACATGACCATATGAATGTAATGGACCGACCACTTGTCACTTCGGTATAACATATAGCAAAAGTCAATATACTGTAGTGCAAAAATTTCATGGGGCCACACACTAAATAAAGCTAAGGACCGTAGGCAACTCAAATCCCTATGCAGAGAAGAATTTCTTTATTCAAGAATACGCCTCAATAAAATGGATATACGTTCGTGTGCGCGTACCACAAAGGAAGTGCTATGTCGCAGAGTAAGAAGCCAAACTGTCACACGTACTGTAAAGAATCCGGGAGTCCGAGCTTCATGCTTTACGTGTCAGACTTCTATCACATCAGTTTAGAAACCCTTAAACTTTCTGCACTTTAACATTCGCTAAAATGATAAAGTGTACTTGCTGCTTAGAGGCTAACATTCAAGCATGCTTGGTTGGGTGCTATCAACAATATGTCACACAGGTACTACGTATATAGTTTCCAAAACGAAAGGTTTATGAGCAGACTTGGTACGAATCAAGATACATCTAATTCGAAAGAATAAAAATGTCATGATAAAATTAAGTTATTTAATAAAATTACAATACTAGTTATAAAACTCACATTCATCCCTACACACATATATACAGCCTCATACACAGACACACAAAAATACCACATAAAGAAATGCAGTTAATACGAATTTTATAGTACATTACTAATCCAAATAGTACCTATTTCGCTGATTCAAAATGTGGCAGGGGAATCAGTTTTATTTTATTATTATTATTATTACGAACCGAGATAGCACTAATTGTTACACGACATGATAACTAAAGCCTCCATTGATCATACAACGTAATTTCATTATACTGGCTTTCAAGATTAATGCATACCAGAACGTGAAAAACAGCCT
Source organism: Lepisma saccharinum (assembly GCA_022664845.1). Taxonomy (NCBI): domain Eukaryota; kingdom Metazoa; phylum Arthropoda; class Insecta; order Zygentoma; family Lepismatidae; genus Lepisma; species Lepisma saccharinum. The sequence continues at coordinate 73,662 of JAGDQP010004782.1, forward strand.
GCAGTTATAACTACATAAAATTCTACAGATGTGTAACTCATTCCTTGTAAGACATATTGGTGGCTGATATCTTGAGAGCATATCCAGGAGACATGTGCCTTTTAAACGCTATACTCAAAACAATGTTGCTGGCCATAAAAAATATTTTTTTTTCTTGCGTATATATCACCTTACCCCCCCCCCCTTTAATACATTGTTGTGAACCCCTTTAAACTCAATTTTCTGCAGCGGGCAGCTAGAAACAGCTCAAGATCTAAAATATGTTATTAGTGCTCATTACTGCCCTTAACTGTTGAAGTGAGTCACTGACTTGTTATTATCATCCCAAATACGTTGCTAATCTTTTAAGAAAGGGACCTATAGGTTTTGGTCAAGTGGTTTCCGAACCATTCCGTTCAGTGGATAACATAGGACATGAGTACGTGATCATACTATCAGTAATTGTATATGTTAGCCATTCGGTCTATAGAAACAGTTCGAGTGGAGCAGTTTTTGTATTCTTGGGAGAGAAAGAATCGATTACCAGTCTCCCCGTACCCTAAAGAACCCTGTGTGGAAGTGTGTCATGTATGGTAGATAACAAGATACATATTTGGAAATTCCTAAAAATATGCTTTTGAAATATGTGAAAATATAATATTTTATAAAAATAGACATATACTTTTCTTAAATAACTCTTAGTAAAAAGTAAAAAAATAATTTTGTTTATGTATGACTAAAATGAAAAGCATGCGGCGTTCTCTCATATACAGTCACTTTATATTTTTTTAATTGGCGCGCCCCATGCTTTTCCTTTTAGTCATGCACCAACAAAACTATCATTATTTTTTAGTTTTTACTACGAATTGTTTACGAAAAGTATGTCTAAAAAGGTTTTCCTTAAATATTTTTTTCAAGTTGTTTAGATGTTCGAATACTTTTTCCTAAAGTGCTCTGCAACCAGTCAAAACTGAAACCAGTCAACAGTTGCAGGCTAGTATTTACTTTAGGATAAAGAAGTCCACATATTAAAAATTAGTAAAATATGCTTTTAAAATATATACATAAATACATAGAAATATGTAAAAGTAACAATGAAATATTGTATTGTCAGCCGACTTATGTCGCTGTGCAAAATTTCATGATTGTATGACGTCGGGAAATGAGTTAAATTAACGTTGCAAGATTTGAGGACACCGCGAACCAATGTGAACTAAAGAAAAGAATGTAAAAATATATCGCTTTCGGCTTTCAAAACAGTTTCTACAAGGTTTTTTTTCTTTTCTTTAAAATGGATTTACAGTTTGTACGTGTTAAAACTACTATACTTTTCCTGGGGCCACGGTGGCTCAGTTGGTAGAGCGCTCACATCTGGTGCTAGGGGTCGTCGGATCGATCCCTTCTCATGTCATGTGGGCTTTGTGGTGGACAAACACCGTGTGCATGGGTTTTCTCGGGGTGCTCCCGTTTCCACCCACTTTCTTCATCCCACCAATTCATCCCATCATCATCCATACGTCCTAAGCCAAAGTTGCCTAAGGCGTTAAAGTAAATTCAATTATACTTTTCTTCTGTGAAACCATTTTCTTGTATTAGAAATCGATTATCGGTTTCCATAGTTTAAAAGTTTTTTTTTTTTTTTTTTTTGTGGTTTTCATATTTTAAAACCCATTTTGTGTTTTCTTTTTCATATTTTAGAACGGTTTTTCGGTTTTCTTGTTTTAAAAAGGTTCTGGGATTTTTATATTTTATTTCATTTGAAACTATTTTGTGGTGTTCGTATTTTAAAAAACGCGATTTTCGGTTTAAAAATTGCCTTTGTGTTTCGAGTTTATGATTTTTTTTTTAAGAAAAAAAAACTACTTTCTCAAGAAATTAAACGATAAACGTTACAAAGCTAAATTTTAAAACACTAAAAGGCAGTCAATTAATTACTGAGCAGTGTATGTATGAGAAGGTGCGATGGGTGGGTGGCTGTCTTTCACAGTCAGTGTGGGACTGTATCGTATTTGCTTATGGGACTCTTGGGACTAATGCTCCATGTTCTAACATATCTTCCTGGTAGTCTTGTTTCCTCTCAGAGGCCAAGCAATTACAATTAATTCACAAGATTTGTTGATGGTTTGTTGGGGAGGGGAGGACGAGGCTAGACTCACGAAACTTCATTATCATTATCAAATTCCGTTTCCATGGAGCTTGCTTGACGACCAGCCAGATAAGACGAAAGCTTCTGAAAATAAGATGAGTGCCTGGAAAAAAATCTTCCTCTCATTAACCTTAAAATATCTGGTTTCTGGAAATTTTGCGTCGCACTTCTCCTACTGAGCTGTTTCAAGAGGGATAAAATGTAAAGAGGAAAAAAAAATTAAAGCTACTGTAATTTTAGCATGCTGCAAAAGTTTAACGGCTTTAAGTGCTGGATCAACATTGTCTGGTATTAGACGCGGTATCTGTTAGTCAGGAGGCTATATCGGTCCACCCGCCAATACTTCTCGCCTAAGAACTAGCAAGTTCAAAGTTTAAAAACTTTCTAGGAATGGACAAAAGCGACACTACAAATCCATTAGCTACGTTGAATACGTGGACAGCTCTTTGAACTTGAAACACCATCTCCGGGAATACGTATCCTCAAGATATTAATACAAGTTAGGGAGAAAATGTTTCTTCTGTCACAAATGACACGTTATTTTTAAAATTGGTAAGGTCTTTAAATCCATCTTTGGATCAGATCTGGATAGGGTATGGTAGGGTAGCGGTCGGTATCTTAGTTAAGGTACCATTCTGACATTTGTCTGGTAAAACTGAAGGAAACTAAAGGGAAATGCCAGTCAGGATGATTGGCACCCGGATTCCAACGAACGGCCCATTGCGCACCCGAAAAGACACTTTAGTTTTCCTCATATACAAAAATTAGTGTAAATTACGCCTTTATGCATACTTAACAAAAATGTATCTCTTGCCCATTAGCAGAGGTATAAATGTCAGCGACGCCCTATATATGACACACTAAAACAATCAAAAAGTTTTTAAAGATATCCTTTTCTTAAACACTTCCTACTAAAAAGTAAAAAAAAAAAATTGTTTATGCATGACTAAAAAGAAAAGCATGGGGCGCTCTCTCATATACAGTCACTTTATAAATTCTTCAATTGGTACGCCCCATGCTTTTCTTTTCTACAGTACTATCATTGACGCTACCTTACAACTCATTTAACAGACTACAAACAGTTATAAAGGACGACGCCGAAGAGTTTTTCCATCGCCATCTAAATGTAGTGAAATCTCTTAACTGGCACATTTATATAGGAAAAGAGCCCTCGATCAAAAAGAAAGGAAAAAATTCAAATAAGGAAAAATTTCACACCTCCAGCAAGAGAGCAAACAATTTATATAAACAAACAACAAAACTGAATTACGTCTCCAAGTACAAATCTAAAAAAATAAATAATCAACTATTTTTAGTAATCTAAATAAGTCCCACAAATTCGGAAAGGCAAATTGCAACAACTCACTCAATTTACACCAATAGCATTATATACAAGCCTTCCAAGTATCGTAGCAATGTTAATGCAATTTATGTACCTAACTAATGAATAGCATAGATAAGAAAAGCAATAACTTCCACACAGATAGTCCAAACAACAATATAGCATTAGACCGTAAATAAATAAAACAAAACCAATTTAAATTAATTATTCTTAGAACATATGATTCACCTTTCTATTCATCAACTTATGAGTCCATATCTTATCCTTGTTAAAATTACAATCAATCCTTGGGTGAATTTAGCAGCCCAACTTGATATGACAAATACTTCTCCCCATATACAGAACCCAATTTCCTTATGACTATCCTTGGCAGGAAGGCCTTTTGCCTACAAAAAAGCTGCCCCACTGTCTGCTATTTCTCTAACGCACATCCTTCAGCACGGTAACTAGTTTTACACTCCACTAGTCCATTAATACGCCACGGATTAGAGTGGACGCGTGCTTACCGAATAGCAACGAAGTTTGCCGAAGTTATTTTTCACCGGCTAGTCACGTTGTGTTCTTAATCAAATAACAACGATCAAAATTCGAGCAGGTTTTAGTACTCCTGCTGTTTGTAAGATGGCATTACTATAGTTCGATACTATCCCCATCTATACTTTATACTCCTAACTCCCTTCAGCTGATGTCTTGATCCTATTACACTCTCTCTAATCCTTTCAGTGATCTGTGGTGCTACTCACTGAGTTATTACTGCTATCTGTTGGCACGTTTAGAAAATATTCACGGCTATTTATTTTTTATCCTCCACCAGTTTATAACCTATTTACTTATTTTTCCTCGTAATTTAAGAGTGTAATGAACAATTGAATTAGGAATTTCGCCAGGATTTTTAGTTTGGGGGAGGTGTAAAGTCAAAATTAGGAGGGTGTAAACGGATTTTTACACGATTTCTATTGATTTTTTTTTACCGTAAATAAAATTAAAATTGGAAGTTCTCTCGAGGATTTGGGGAGCTGACACCCCCCACAGGAAGGTCTGGCGGAATCACTGTGTAGACTTTATGAATGAATTCACAGATTAACTTATTTTAGCAAAATTATTTGATTGTTTATGCTTCGTGTAATTAAACGTCAACTTTTTGTTTTCATAATTAGCTATTGCGTCTACGGAAAATGATAAGTTACACAACATTATCATAAAACTTCTCACATTCTACCCTTTCATTAGTGAATTATTCGATTACACCCATTTATCCGTATAAATTATTCGATTATCCTTTTTCCAGATAATTGTTCTACCGTACTATCTACTATCCGGATAATTGTTCCATTATCCGTTATCCATACATTATCTGGATTATCCTTATCTGACTGACATGTATATGGCAAAAATTGATTCTAAGATAAGCTAAAATTATTTGTGTGAGCGGTTATAGCACTGTGAGTTACGCTCATCCTGAAGTCGGTTTTAAGTCTGAGAGACGTTTTCCCTTGGCGAGCACAATTACTTTAGGAGATGGTATTACCCTGTGATTACTTTATTCTATAGGTACCATCATGACATTTGCCTTATAGAACTAAGGAAAACCCTCACAAGATACCGATCTGATCAGTATTTGAACCTGTGCTCAGTACCTAGCAAGATCAACATAGTAGAAACATCCCATTTAGGGCACCTATATACGCAAATATTTGGGGGAAGAATAAAGACATTCCTAGCACATACTTCTAAATGAATACTGTATTGTTGAATATTTTAAGAACATTCTGAAACTATCCCGGAAAGACAAACACTTTACACGTATTTTAGGTCTCTTGATAGCAAAGCTATAACTAAGGGAACCTTATAATCCCGCTCATTCTGTCCGTCCGTTCGTGTCCAGTAATTAAATCTTGGGAACTACAAGATGTAGAGAGATGTTTGAGGTGTTGTTGGAAAGTCTTGACTAAACTAACTCAGGGTCCCTGGAACCGTCCTGATTGGTGCAGTGGTTCAGTGTTGCCAGCCCATTTTCTAAAAAAAAACAATTGTTCAAATTGCTTCCATTCAGTTAGACCTATCTGCGCCAAACTTGACAAACATTATTCGACATAATACAAAAGCACTGAGATGGCTTACGTTGCCAATTAACCTTCTTACCAGTGTTGCCAGCCTATTTTCTGTAAAATTATCTTTTTTTTTTCAAATAGCTTCCGTTATATTAGTCATAGCAAGACCAAACTTGGCATAAACGTTGTTTGACACAATACGAACATACTACGGGTGTTTCCGGTCCCCACGAATCTCTTTGTCAGCGTTGACAGCACATTCTAAAAATATATATCACGAAAAGTAAGGTGTAGAGGCATGCAAAAAGTGTCTTTCAAAAAGTAGTCAAAGCGCACGTGCAGAAAAAAGGACAGTTGTCAGGGGCAGGGGGCTTGCCCCTCGTATATTTAGATGAAAATTTGCTAATAGTTGATAATAAGCGTTTCTCTATAGGGAAGGACGAAATAGAATAGCGATCAATGGTGTGTATAAGCAGAGCCGAAACAGTCTTGATTGGTGTAGAAGTTCAGTGTTGGCAGCACATTAAAAAAAATATTCAAATTGCTCCCATTCAGCTGCACCTAGCTGCGCCAAACTTAGCATAAACATTACGGAAACCCACACTACATGTTGTTCGGCGGGTTGATTACCACCAAGTTGTCAAATTTGGCATGGCTATCAATTCATTAACTTATCTAACACACCCCTAACATCCCTAGGGAGGGGTGGGTGTGGGAAGGGGTGGCAAAAATAATAGTAAACGACTGATATTAGTTTCAAATGCATAGTTTTCTGGTTCGCTGAGATGAATAGTAACATTCCCGATGTCGTTTAAGTCCAAGTTCGGCTCCCATCGGCATGGAGGGTGACAACATATTTTATTCACCCCGTACCAATAGACGGGAAAATCAGCTGGTCAATCAATATTTTCATTTGTGATATTCACAAACTCGTTCAGAATAGCCTTTCCGAGAGGGGAGGAGTTATTTGTACACCTGCGAGGTGTATTTTTGTTCAACCAGAGAAATTATACTATTTCCATGTGTTATTACTAGAAGAGAAGGTCCAAATACGGGCTACCACTTTTATTTTTCGAATATATCCAAACTGTTTCAAGAAATATACTGAACAACAACCGCAAATATGTCTGACAAAGAGATATGTTTGCTTTATAATGTACTTGCAAATTTAGCTTAGAAATCCATGACTATGATTTTATATACATATTTTACAGAGATGTTATAAGCTTGACTTTTGAAATATTTGTCTAAATATGGGCAGCTTTTTAAAGTTACCTTCAATAATTAAGAAGAAATTTTAACAGTACAAAATAATGTTCCAAGCATAGACCCAGTTCAAAACTTGACCCTGTGACCCGCTTCAGGTCTGCTAGATGTTTCATTGGATATCTGAGGTACATCTTCATATCCTTATGAGAATAATCCTAGCATATCCATAGAATAAGCTTAGGCTGTGGGAGTGGAGACAGCAATTTTCATCTTGATCACGATACTCGAATCATTTAATCCCATTATCAGCCAAATTAGGATCTGCAAACATGCGGAAATGAACTGTAATCACAGTAACTGATAGTACAAATAATATTAGCTGGTATTACCAATACCCTTTTCGCTAGATATTACCCCCTCCTAACAGTATCAACATCATTAATACCTCCATCACACATCCTAGTGAGAATACGAGAAACGACCTTAGTTTATCTTTCGCTACCTTGTGTAATTTAGGATGGACGGAAAATTAGTCTGTGTCGCTGGATTTTACCGCGCATATAATCTGTGCTAGCCATCACTCCCAAACTCTCTCTCTCTCTCTCTCTCTCTCTCTCTCTCTTTCTTTCTTTCTTTCTTTCTCTTTTTTAGTACTTTATTTGTTTCAATTTATGTTTCGGCGAAAACAGGGCGAATTCTGGTCTCAGAGATAATTATTAATTCAGTTGAAGTGTGGCATACTCAAACACAGAGAGAGAGAGAGAGAGAGAGAGAGAGAGAGAGAGAGAGAGAGAGAAAGAGAGAGAGAGGAGATATTGCACAGCAAAAGGTAAACAATTACAAGCAAGCAAATGTAAACATTAATAGGCGTAGCACCAATCAAACCGCAGCTCAAAATACAACGGATTCGCCCTCTCTCGCTTGAAATGGAGCAAATTTTCCACTCTATGTGAAGCACTTTCTCGCCCCCCACCCCTCTTTCCGCAATACATTAAGTAAACACGGTTTCAGCGTTTTGATACAACGTTTAAAATCTCTACCATTATCCACAAAACTGGGGGGGGGGAATAGATACGGGTGATGCGAATATGCCTTCCTATACGTGCACCAATCTCTTTTATTTTCTTCCCCCTTTTGTGTAACGATATTTTTAAATGTATCTATTCTATGCGTTCTATAGCTTAAGCCCGTCACATATCTTACAGACGACGGCCCGTGGCGAACACTTTTCTCGGTGTAAGAATTGGAAAGATGTCGCGCAGAGCCTATATTCTTGGTATTTTAACGGTATGGTATCTTGGAGGACAGAAGAAAATCATAGAATATTTAAATCAGGATGACCAGGGTGAGCAGGACTCGAAACTGCGCTTCCTACTCAACGCTTATATGACGTCAGCAACCACCAATGTGGCTACCTAGGTAAATCAGTATTTAATAACATTTATTCTATTGAATGAAATAGGTGTCTTAATGGCAACTCATTGAAATGTAATAGGCAGATAATCCACTGGATTGGTCTCTGAAGTTTCAATTCAAGCATCCGAATTACACCATTAAATGCTCCTGTGTTCACTACCGTGCTGTCACATCCGATAGCAATAAGGTTACTAAAATTATCCAATAACACATTTGTCACGTATTCGTATATACTGTTGGAAATGTCAAGACTAGATCCACTTTGATACTGAAAGGGCACTACTTTAGCAATTAAACGTGTTAGAACAGTTTACGACTTGCAGAAACCAATTCTTATGGCACAAGCAAGTCAAGCATACACAACAAAGGCGCCGACCAGGCGGCAGATACAAAAGTAACAATGCTTTTCTGATTTGCTTGTTTGAAAGGCAGCAAAAAGTTTCGGTTGCCATGCGCCACATACAAAAGCAATAATACCTTTGTAAATTGAATGTTTGAAAGGTGGAAGTTTCTGTTCGCATTAAAATGATGTAAGTATAACGAGAATTTACATAAAACATTGCCTTCAATTTCCAGAATTCGGGGAAGTTGAGACGGCAGAAGATAATTACTTATAATTCCAAAATTTTGTGCAGGTGTTGTTGTTAGAAAATAGTAACTTTTAAGCACTACCGCAAACTGATCAACTGACTTTCTGATTATTTATTGATTTTTGTATTTTAAGAATTTTTAGTCCGATTTGGGGAATTTTGGGCCTATTGAGGCGACAGGAGATATCAATTCACAGCTGTAAGATTTTGCACAGTTTTTAATGGTGGGAGTTCACAACTTTTCCGCACTACCGCAAAAAGATCTAAG
>JAGDQP010004783.1:0-13793 GCA_022664845.1 Lepisma saccharinum
TATATATATATATATATATACTATCACAAAGCTTGTTAACTCGCCCCCCAGGGGGTCCCTCATGAATTATTAAAATCCCCTGGAATACGCTTAGATTCTACTTACATTTTTATAACAAATTTGCAACGGAAAATCGATTAACAGAAAGGATCCTGCTGTAGTCACGAACTACTTTATTGTTCGAATAAAAAGAATTCTTACCAACTGGGAATATTAAATAACATTACATTTACAAGAAACAAGCTAATATTACAATTTGTTAGCCGAATTTTCAGTGCACAAGGCCATAACGAAAGTTACTAAACCAGAACTCCAGAATGGCTAAAATGAAAATTTATCAAGATAATAACTGCGGTTTGATAGCTTGAACCAGGTCTATATTTAGATGGTTAAGCGCTCAGAAATTAATCCTTCTCGCTCTTCTTACTAAAGTCACCAAATTAATCTCTTTCCTTCCCTCCTGTTTTACCTTTATTTCTGTCTTCTTCTCTTTTCTTTCCGCCCTCCTTTCCTTAATTTATCTCTCTCCTTTCCTTTCTTTCTTCCAGTCATTCTACTTTTTTCTGACTCCTTCACATCCATTCTTTCCTGTGATCCCTCCTTTGTTTCTTTCTTCCTTTAATCCATTTTGCTTTCTATATTGCATATCTCGTTTCCTTCCTTTCCTGCCTTACCACTCTTCTTTCTATGTCCTATTCTCCTTTCTTTCTTGCCTTCCCTCCTTATTCCTTTTTCTCTTCCAAATTTCTTTGTTCCTGCCTTTTCCTCCAATTTCCGGCAACCTTTCTTTCTTTTTTAATTTCTTCTCTTCCCTCCTTTCTTTCTTCCACTCTTCCTTTTCTTCCTTCCTTTCTTTTCCTCGTTCCTTCCTTCCTTTGTTGTTTTTCCTTCTTTTTGACTTTTCCCTTTCTTTGTCTTTCTTCTCCCCTTTCTTCCTTTTAATCTTGTTTCCCCCTTAATTTCTTTCCTCTCTCCGCTCTTTTTCTTTCGTTCCCTCCTTTCTTTCTTCCCTTCCTTTTTCGTTGCTTTTCACCCTTTCTTCTTTCTATCTTCATTCTTTCTTTATTTTTGTACTTCTTACTTGTTTTTTCTTCCCTCCGCCTATCTACCTCTTCCCTTCCTTCCTTCTTGTTTTTTTCTTTCTTTGTTGCCTCCCCTCCTTTCTTTCTTTCTTTACCTTATTTTTCTTTTTTCCCTTCACTCCTCTTTTTCTTCCATTCCTTCCCTCCTTTCGTTATTCCTTTCTATCTTGCCTTCCCTCCTAGTTTGATTGTTTTCATGTTTTTGTCCGTCCTTCTGTACTTCTTTCTAATTTTTCCCCTTCTTTCTCCGTTTTTTATATTCTTCACTTATATATTTCTTCAATTTTTATTAATTTTTATATCCTTGCAATGTCTTTGTTTCGTAATTTTGTAACCCCGGCTACAACCTAGTAGATATAGTGGTAAATTCAGCACTACCTACTCCTAGAATATGTCAAAATTCCATAATTCGATACCAAAATTATAATTGTTGTAAAATTAATAACACTGGTTCCTGTAAGTTTGTCTTTCCAGAGCAAATTATGGTCTTTTATTCGAAATTAATTTATTAATTCTTTGCAGAAAAAGCAACGTGTCCTTTGCTCCTCGACTGAGTTCATAACAAGAAAAACTATATGCAGCAGCTTCTAAACTTTTGCGAAGAAAAGACCTTGACACTTTTTTATCCACCATGACAGAAGCTCAGCGGGGAAATGTATCAGTAAGATTTTGATGAGCTACTTATTCGACAATGAGGCTAAGCAAGTTTGTTTCTTTTCTGTTCCTGTCCCTGTGGCTTCTTTTTAATCTTTCTATGTTATTGAAGAAAGATTGCCCGAGGTTCGATACCGAGACTATGGTCTTCTTTTCAACCTTTGCCGGACCGGATGGCCAGCAGGGATCGCTTGGTATGTAGTCTCAATCTGCTGTTTAGTTGCTTTAGAAGGGTGTTTAAAAAAGTTTGGAGAAAAAAGAAAAGAATGAAGAGAAGATGACTGGGAGGCGATATGGATGCCAGAGTTTTTACTAATAAACAGTATTGCCAGGCAATAAAATAATTATTTTCGTTATTTATAATTAATTTTCAGGAGAGAAGAATTTCTGTTCGTAGAAAAGATTTCCTTGGAAAAAGTTTGACGTTATACGTACTTTCCATTTTTAATTCGCACCCCCATCCCATCAATCTCTCTTGAGAAATGTCTAAAAAAATTGCCTTACTGTCTGTGCTTACAGACACACACAACAAAATCGATGTAAAATTTTGAGCAGTTAGTGACATTTACATATTCACTAATTAACTGTATGGTTACGGAAACCGCAAGGTCACCGCCGCAGTAACAAATGCTCGCCATTCGATTATATCCTGGATAACATCAAGCCAATTTTCATCATGAACCTATCGATAATCCGTTCTAATCTTGTCCTCCCAAATACATCTCGGTCTTCCCAACGGCCTGTTTTCCTCCATCGTCCTAACCACGATGGAATATAATTATTATTTTTTCCATCCGAGCTACATGGTCCGATCTTATTCGTCATGATACCCAACTTCCTATAATGTCGAGTGAATCATACAATCCGTGGAGTTCTTCGGTATGTAGTCTCCTCCATTGTCCGGCCATCTTGTCCCGTTACGGCCTATAAATCTTTCCCAAAAATTTTACTTTCGAAAACTGACAATTTATGCTCCTCTGGCAGGGTTGTACTCCAACTTTTGAAACCATAAACTAATTTATTACCGCCAGAATATCCGTTCATTATTTTCTGAATTTCAGCAGATAAAATGACTTAATTAGTGAATGGCAGTGTTGCCAAGTTAGTGATTTTTTAGTTAAACCTAAATACTATTTTAAGCAACAAAATATGAATCTGTCCCTTAGAAAACAGCATATCTTCACTTTAAAAATATCAAGGCTTTATATAAAATATAATCTGTATGTGAATGTACATTTCCTCATAAAATATATCGTGAAAAATAAAATAAAAAAACACGTTGTTTAAAGATGGACTAAAAAGTAAAAAAGAATAAATTGAATTGATCTTATGAATTGGAAAATAAAAGCGTGGGTGCTCTTAGATATTACGACTTTATGATAAGGTAAGCAAGAGCACCCACGCTTTTATTTTCCGATTCATAAGGTTTAATTCAATTTTTTTTTCACTTTTTAGTCCATCTTTAAAGAAACGTGTGTTTTTAAAAATCGTTTTTTAATTATTTTTTTTTGATAGACCATGTCAAATTTCGTATCTCTAGCTCAAACGGTATAGAAAATGAATGTTTGTCCGCTATTTTGGATCCAAGATGGCGTCTTTGGAAACGTTTAGTAATATTTTCGTAAGCTATTAGTGATAGTGTACCGTGATACCAAATTTCGTTTCTATTGCTCTAGCCGTTTTGGCTGTGTATTCTATACAACAATGGGTTTGGCGGCCATTTCTGGATCCAAGATGGCTGCTTTTACAAAATGTCATAAGTTAATATTGCATTGTCGTCCAGTTCTGAGCTATGTTTAAAGTCTCAAGTCTCTAGCTCATCGGGAAGTTGGTTTAAAATCGATTGCAAAATTTGTACCGAACAGACAGACAAGAAAGCGAGTTGATTTTTTTTTTGTTATGTTTTGTACCGAACATGGAGACAATAAAGCGAGTTAATAAAAACGTGTTAAAATAGTGTTACGTAAGAAAAAAATGATAGACTCGTAAGAAAAATAAATGGCGGAAGACCTCCAATATTCTCCATGATAGACTATTGGTTTTAACCAGCCGGGTTATGAAGATCACCCTAAATCTGTTATTTTTTTTTGCTTTATATTCAAGTTCATTATTTGAAGTTTAACAAAACATATCATAAAATGAACAAGTGTACAGTAATGGTCAAAAGTTGACTTATTTAAAGCGTATGAGAAGCCTTCTTCCTTTTTTGCAGTGTAGAATGGAATAAGAATGACTAATTATACCTGCAAAATGTACTGCACATAATTCAAGACAAAATTCTAGTTGATTACTGCACTGCTGCTAGAAGACAAACAGATTTCTCTGTTTATTAATTTTGCCCCATTCACCGTATTCCCGGGATTTGGTGCCAAAAAATTTCCTCCTGTTCGAACCCCTAAAGTTAGTTCCGTATCAAATCTCATTTTCATGATTACCAGTAGATTATTTCAGCTACAAGAGTAGTGGATAAAACCATATAACCAAGAATAGTGCTGGAAGAGCACCGTGGGCCGATGGGAAAAGTGAAAATATTTGGAGTAAGAATATGTAGATAGTTTTATATTTGCAAACCTTCTGCTCCACTATGGAGAGAAAATTCACGGCAACATTGTGATTTATACTACTCGTAATTCTCAATTGTTTTTCCTCAATCTATTATACTAGATTAAAATGATGTTTGCCACTTGGTTATTAATAACTAAATCACTAAATACGTATAATAATAACCCATCTAAATATTATCCTAGATATCATGTAAGCTTACATATGATATCTGTGCATTATCGTATCTTCACTCCATCTATTATCGAAAGTACAAAACAAAAAGCTTTACATTATCGTAAATGCAAAAAGAAAATTGGGAACATCATGAAATGTTTGTCAAACTGAGATCATCGATAAAAAAGGAAATAGCCTCAGAATTTGCAAATTTAATGAGGGAATCTGATGAAACTGTTCTAATTGATGCGAATCAAACATGGAATTTTGTTAGAAAGAGGTCACGAAGATCAGCAGAAAGTACATTAAAATACGGTAAGCAAATCTTGAATGAAGGTCAAAATATTGCAAATGCGTTTGCCTATTTTTTTCCAATCAGTTTATAAGCGATCAAAAATTAAGTAATTATGACAAGCTAGACAGAACATCAATCAATGACAAGTTAGATATGTTTCACCTAAATCCGATCAGTCTTAAAGAAATTGAAGATGCCATTAAACATTTGAAACCAAAAAGGTCTGTTGGACCTGACAGTATATCACCGTATTTAATGAAAGGGTGTGTAGAAATACTAAAACAGCCCCTACATAAAATCACAAATTTGTCTGGATCTACAACAATCTTTCCAGATAAATGGAAAGTTTCAACTATCTTTCCAATACCGAAGGAAGGAAGGAAAAATATGGCATCTTTAATTTGAGATTGAAGTCTCGAGCTGTGATGCCCATGACTTCCAAATGAAGTGAGTTTGGCGGGATGAAAAAAGGTATATGAAATGGCAGAGTGCAACTGTCGCAACTCTGATTTTTAAAATTTTGTGTCAGCGAAGCAAGATGTTAGTTCAGAGCAGTCAGGCTAGGATGGTAAAAACTTCAAGAAAATGGTAGGTATATGTATTGTTTAGGATGGGTGTGGCATTTTATGTGTATTTCGTGGAGGTAAGGATGTGCCAATGTTTTGTAAGGTAGCATATGGAGACTGTGCCATTCTAATCCAGAATGATTGACACTGTGCAGATATGATATCTTTCAGAAGAGTCAGTTCCAAATCTTCATGTAGTTGTACAATGGATGTGTCTCTGGGATGTCCGGAGATCATACGAGCGGCACGATTTTGCACTCTTTGTAGTAACAATTTAATCGATTTTGCAGTGTGTTGCCAGGCTGGAGCAGCATATGTTAACAAAGGGCGTATCATCATGAGGTAGACGTGTAAACGAGATTTTAGTGAGAGTCCATTTCTGTTATTGAGAATAGGATACAGGGCGCAAGTGCGTGTTGTGGCCTTGTGAGCTATATTCTTGATGTGCCTATGCAAATTTAGACGACGGTCGAGTTCAACTCCCAAGTAAGTGGCACTTTGATTGTAAGGAAGTTGATTTCCAAACAGAGTGAGTTGATGTGGAGGCTGAGGTCTTCGCTTTGTAAAATGGACGACACTTGTCTTTTCAGGATTTACCTTTAGTCTCCATTTGGTTGTCCAGGATTCCATGCTATTTAAGTGCTCTTGTGCATAACGGAGTGCAAATTGAATGTGATGTGACGACGCAAATATTGCCGTGTCATCTGCAAAAGTTGCCAATAAAAATGTGTAAAACAAATTTATAGTTTTAGACCAATTGCAATCCTATCTGCGCCGGCAAAGATATACAAGCATATAATATATAAATGATTGCTTACCCATATTCAACCAGTAATCTCAAAATATCAACATGGCTTTTTATCGAATAGGTCTACAATCACCAATCTTGTAACAGTTACTGATTTAACTGCGGAAAAACTTGACATGGGTGGGCAAGTAGATAATATACTGTATACAGTTTTTGCAAAAGCATTTGATAACGTAAATCACGATATTCTGTTAAACAAACTTTATAATATAAATTTAACGAAACCTGCCCTGAACCTCATGAAATCTTACCTAATAAAGTTACATATAACGGTTATGTCAGTGATAATTTCAACGTAACGTCAGGGGTGCCTCAAGGCTCTAACTTGGGTCCACTTCTCTTTCTTATACACATAAATGACCTGCCCGAAACCTTGTCAAAGTCAAACAAATTACTCTTCGCGGATGATCTAAAAATAAATAAATCAATATGTTCTATCAATGATTGTCAAGAACTGCAAGAAGACATAAATAACCTAGTGTCTTGGTGTGTAAACAACGATCAATATCAAGAAATGTTCGGTTGTAACATACACAAAACGAAAAACGCAGCACACATACCAATATATGATTGAGAATGAAACGATCAGCAGAGTAAACATAGTGAAAGATCTTGGCATTATTTATGATTCACAATTAACATTTACAAAACATCTAGATTACACCGTTAATCAAGCACACAGAAACCTAGGTTATATTTTACGCCTATCGAGGGAATTTCGGAACATCAATTCACTTATCATGCTTTATAATTTGTAGGTCCGATACAAATTAGAATATGGCTTTTTAATTTGGGCACCTAGTGTAGAAACACATCAACGTAAAATTGAAGCGGTACAAGTCAAATTCTTTCGGGTCCTAGCTGTTAGACAGACGAAATTTTACCCTCGTTTTGATTCCTATCAATCGTTGCTGACAAACTATGGCCTTATTAGTCTCCAACAGAGATCAGAAATAAATGATATGCTATTTCTGTATAAAATATTAAATAAGCAGTATCAATGGTACCTCATTATTAAGTAAAATAGGTTTATGCATCCCTACTGGAAAAACTCGCTTGGGAAACTCTAAAATATTTTGCTGCAAAAAAACGTAGAACAGATGTATTTTGCAAGTCGCCTACATGGAAAATGTGCGCAACCTTCAATGCTATATCCAATCAAAATCAAAATGTAGATATATTTCACATGCAAAGGTAGGAATTTCACAATACAATTAAATATGCTGTGTTCAATTTAACAAATATGTGAGAATTGGTTATAATTATGGCTTAGAATTTAAAACTGAATTTATTTGTTACGAGGCAACTCAGACGTAGACTGAATTTAGCCTTGGAACATTAAATTGTTTAAATTTCACTGCTCATATGAGCAGATTATAATCAAATGTATGTTTTATGTGTATTAAAAACATGTATGGTACTCTTATAATTGGGGATATGAATCCCTGTTAAAGTTCAAGATAAATAAATAAATAAATGACCCTTAACAAATTTAATCCTTCCAACAAGCCTATTTCAAACTTGATATTGACATTTGACAAGGTTAATGCAAGCTTTAACTACTTCACATAAAGCATTTTTGACAAGATTAATGGAAACTTATTAATTTGTATTGTCAAGTTAAATCAAGTTTAGTTTGTTATCTGAAATGCATTCTGTTTGTATTTTTTAACTTAATTTTTAAGGCTTTTAGGCAACTTTGGCTCAGGCCAGATGGATGATGATAATACGATGAATTGGTAGAATGGAGAAAGTGGGAGGAAACGGGAGAATCGAGTGAAAACCGACGCACACAATGTTTGTCCACCACAAAGCCCGGGTAAGGATCGAACCGACGACCCCACACACCAGAAGTGAGCGCTCTACCATTGAGTCACCCCCGGACCTCATTCTGTTTGAATTACTACTAAAACAGTTTACATTACAACAGAACACAGCACTACAGATATTTTCTCTTCCGGGTAAGGCTATAATCGAAATGAGTCATGACTTGTAAATTCAGGACACCTCGAACCTCCCAAAACTCACTCAGCACTGAAGCGTGCTCGCCCTGCAATAAAGAGTTGAAAATTTTATTTTCTTGTCACGCGAGGAAAATGTCACAAGTATGCGCTCCATGAAAGTTTGGTTACAATTGTTGGTATGCAAACAGAGATACAATTACAAATAAAGTTTAGCTGCGACGAGACCGTAGCTTTCTTTATCTTTATTTGTATTTATATATGAAGATTAGTTGAAAATGTTCTTAAGATGACTAAAAGTTGTTTGAGGACTTTAAGGAGAACGGTAGTCATATCTGAATTTAAATTCATCTATGGCTCAGACCGAGATAGAGTAACAGAAAGGATGCGGGTAGGAATTGGCCAGGACCTAAGTCGAAGTTACCATCCAGGCATTTGCCTTGTGCGGCTAAGGAAAATTGCTGAATAAACCGCAATCAGGATAGTCGGTTGCTAGTATTGAAGTCAGGAGGTCCCGAATACGAAGCAAACGCTCTACCAACTGAGCTACGGTCGCTCCGTAAGAAGGTCACAAGAAATGTACAACATTCACCTTCTAAAAAACGTGACAAAGTGCCGATACCTTTGTAGTTTGTACATACACATTTGTTTTACACTTTTTATGTACAAAATAAAGAATTAAGAGCATTTGGATAGGTAGAAAAATGTACAAGAACTGGACAATGCTAGTGTATAGATTTGTCCAAAACAAGTCGTCCTTAGGTCACCATATGTTTTCTTCAAAACCACAGACATTTGGAAGGAACCTCCTGCGCTTTTTGTGGTTTTGAACCGAAATGTTGTCACTTCTTTCTTTAATATTCTTGTCTTCTCTGGAGTCGCTCAAGTACGTTGCATTCACGAGGGGAGAGGAGAAAGTAGCAACGTCGAAGAAAATTTCTTGGAGGAATCTTTCTGTCGATTGGCGTCAATGTTAGTTTAACCGCAACGGATAGTGGGACAAGCTCCTGGACAGAAGGCTTTCATGATCTATACTATACTATAGCAGAGCTATGGGTACGCCAAAACTTACTGAAATTCTATGTTGTTAGTAGTTAAAAGTCCGCGCAAAATTATAAGCCAAAAAGTTAGGCACTTATCATACATAAGAAATACATACGAGCCAATTTTTCTTTTTAGACAAGGGCTGCTTTTTGGGGGAAAATAAAACTTCAAAACACTATTGAAGTTTTTCTGAAAGTTAAAAAGAAACATCTTTTCTTTGTTCAACTGGAAAATACAACAAGGTAGAGCTGAAATTCCACTAAAAAACGCTAAGGTTTCAGTTCCGTGATTGCATCTAAGGAGCAGAAGCATTCATTTTTATAAAATGGGTTGGCAGCATTTACAACTGGAGTGGTTAGGGATGGGAAAACCCAAAGTACTTTCCTATTGTCTTCAATAATATTTATACCCAGTTTGGTGCTGCTAAGATGTAATGGAACTAATTTAAAAAAGATAGAATTTTATTCAAAAAATAGGTTGGCAACTATGACATCTGGGGTGTTTCGGAACAGTGACACCCATTCTATTGTATCCAATAATCTTTATGCCAAGGTTGGTGGAGATAGATCGAAGGGAATGGAAACAATTTGAAATATATTATTTAAAAAAGATGGCAGCACTGGCCCACTGCACCAATCCAGACTGTTCCGGTGGCTCTGAGCTAGTCTAGCCAATAGCTAATACCTTTCCATCGACACATCAAGCACCTCTCTACACCTTGTGGTTCCTGAGATTTAATTTCTGGGTACGGTCGGACTGAGCGGTATTAGAGTCCCTTTTTCTAATTCTTCGCTATCAACGGACCTAAAAAATACAAAATTACAAGAAGTATATTTTTTCGGAGTAGGTAGAGATAAAACTTTATTAAAAAAAAGGGGCATTTACAGAAAGTTCAACTTCAGAGAGTTGCAACCCTGATTTTTATTTTCTTTAGTTGATCTACGATACCTAAAATATTAGGCGCATTACATGTGAAGTTATCGTGAGTTATACGACACCCAAATTACGACATTTTTGTTGGCTTTTTGTTGGCCTAGATTAACTATTTTGCCCAGTAGACAGTGGTGGATAAGGTTTGTTTTACTAAATAAAATTATATGCAAATAATAATAAAAATCTCACTTCACTGGAGTGAGTAATAGAATTCAAATGGGATCCACATTTAACACGCACGCGAAGAACATCATCTTGTGGTTTTATTTGAATTTATACTAAGAATCTTCTATTTGGAAGTTCTAGTTCAAAAATCCTTTACAAAAATTGGTCAGCAAACAGCAACGTATGCTTTTGATTCATGGAAATGTTATTAACGTGTGACGTCACCCACTTGTGAGTGGATTATCATTTGTAAATTATTACGTCATATGTTTCTTCTCACATATTGATTTATACCGAGTTCATTTTTGTTCCTTTTGATATATAGTTTTGATGTATTTATACAGGCCTAGCGTTTAATTTTGTTCTACTACTTTTCATGTGCAATGTTTGAACCGACGGGTTAGGAATTCTAACAAGAGGGTCGCTTGTGTTCATTGTTACCTTGTCTTGTTTCATTGTCGAGCCAAACACTACATTCGTTTCTCCTCTAACCTAGGGAGGAACATATTGGGGAAAGTTGGCGAATGCCGTACACAATTCGGAAATCTCAAGCCAATTGGAAAATAAAGGAAAAGGATGTTTGCTCGTAGGTATGTATCCAAGCAAGTTTAATACTGAAACTATTAGTTAAGACGATGAAAGCGAATGTCTTTCTGCTGAACAGACAAACAGATTTGTGTATTAGGAAGTGGAGCTGGGGATTCCCGTACACTGGCGGGTAATGCAGTACACGAAGTTGTGTTAGTAGCTAGGCCTACAACCGTCACACCGGTAAAATCCACCTGAAGTAGACATGCCAGCTGTACATGCTTCGTGAGATCATCCGCGGCAGACGTGACATTCAATCCAATCTTCTGGAGGATGATCTCCATACTATTCACCGCATATCAAGCAATAATAATCCCGTTTTGGTGGATCACGTTTCTTCCCAGTCTTGGAGTATCGATATCTTGCACATGATTGTCCTGATATTTTGATTTTTTTAGATTTTTCCTCATGATATATGAGGTAACTTGATCAGAACCGCCGCGAAGTTTTGTCCCGGTCAAAGATTTTATACAAGTTGCCCTATTATTGTTGGGTTTATCCAAAAGCCTGCGTTTCACTGGGGTTGAAATTAAAGTTTCTGAACTTTGGTACTGTCATTTTTCGTTTCTGCGTTTCCTCAACTACTTTCGGCAATGCTATCGGTGAAAGATCACACGTCATATAGGAGCTAGAGTACTGTACAATTATTTATTATTTATTTATTTCTTAAATTAAATTAAATTTCACGCCAATTATTGATTACAGGCAGCAGTTATACCTAGGTACTCCTTTCTTATTTAAGATGTCATTTCTTGGAGCGGGTTATTATTAAAAATAACGGATTTTAATGTTTGAAGATATTTCTGCACGAGAGGTGGTGAATATCGTACACTGTGTACGTTATTAGCCGACCACGCCATGTTTGGGTTAAACGGTCATAACACGAGAATGGCATATAACACAAAAACATACATTTCACCATATTAAACACAGTATAAGTACTGATGAAACACATTACACTTATTAATTTGTCGTGGACAATTGTTTAAAGATGACACTGGGGAAAAAAGTGTAATTTTCACTTACCTTTTTTTCCGTTTCGATTTCGTCAGCCAAAACACAGAGATGGAACTTGCACACGACACTACCCCTGGACGGGGAACACGAGTAGTGGTGCTACACTGTTCTGCGATCTCTTGACAAATTTGAAGAAATACAACTGTATGGATTCGCTAACTTTCCCCTACGGATCGTCTCTGCAAGAGCTTCTGATAGAAAAGCCACACCTTGAATCTCATAGAGTAAGAGTCATCAATTATTTTTCTCCTGGTGTCCGCATTGATGGTAATATCACAACAAAAAGACCTTTGCGGTCCAGATTGTGAGTCAAGTATGAGTCAGGAAGAACAGTTAAACCGAGCGGCTGTAGCTCTGTTGCTACAGCATTGGCTTCGCATTTTGGACGTTCTGGGTTCTGTATCAGTTGCCGGCCATCATGACTTGTTTCTTCTCAGTTACGCCATACAAATTCCAGGATGGTACCTTCAACTTAGGCCTAGGTCGGCTCCTTCCAGCATCCTTTTCCCTATCCCGTCCCGCTCTGAACCATAGATGCCTAAAGGTCATAAATAAATTCGTCGTTGTTTTCACAAAGTGACGCATGTTCAATATATTTTTAACTGAACATTCGTCACTTCGTGAACACAGCGACGAATAGAAAACAGAACAGTAAGTAATTACAGTATGATAATTATTTGGTTAGTATAATATTGTGTGGCATAATTACAAAAAAAAATGCACAATAAACACGGCGTAAATTAGTATGAATTCACATTACACTTCCAGTTTTTTTTTTTTTTTTTTTTCATTTCAATCAGTGAAGTGTGGAGGCCTAAATATAATAGGTTCACACACTACTCATAACATCGTGTCAAACCCGGCGTGAGCAGAACATGCTATCAGTAAACTCAAGTACAAATTCGTACTAAATCATTGCGGTTCGGGAAAAAGGGCTTCGGGGTCCGCATCCGGACCGGAGTCCGTTATTTGAAGTCCTCTAAACCTGGAATGTTCACCACATATAATACTTATTTTGGTTGTCGTTCATGTTAACCCCTTCCTTTTCAACACAAATCGCACATATATCGTGAGTGGTAGGAGATTCTCTAAATTTTCATTTATTGCCTAGTAGTAGAGTACTCTTACAAACGTCTAAAACGATTGATGAGCTTCTAAGGACGATAATTTTGGGTATAGTTGGTTTGGATGCACTCTGTCCAGTGGAACCCCAGCGGAAGTTGAATCCGTGATCACACGCATCTAAAGCGATAGCGGTAACGTTTCGAGCCACCGGGAATAAATATTTATAAGAATATATTCCTGCGTTTTTTTATTTGGAAATGTCGATAGTTATACAGTAGGGGTACTTACCATTCAGTACTCAGACAGCTCTTTTCTTCAGATAATTCAGGACTCAATAACATTTCTCATACAAGTTCTTTTGTAGATATCGTGGGGTCATTAAGTACATGGGAAAGCAGAACTCGAACTTTTTTTCCTCCTTGTATTGAGCTGACAATTATACGTGTTTCGTGTCAAGAGAGAGGGGTGCAGGAGGCAAAGAACTATAATACAAAGAAAAAATCTTATCTAAAGTGGGAACTATCTAATCAGACGTTTGTTCAAATTGGGTTTTCTATCACAGGGAAGAAGTAAAAGAGATTAAAAAAATATAGTATGGTATATAGTATATATATATATATATAAATCACAGCCATATTCAATCCACTAGTGGATGAGGCCTCTCCCCGAAGGGAGGAGTTGGTCTACTGCTCCCACGCTGACCAGACGGGTTGGGAGAGGAGAGCCGAAGCTCTCACTGTGATCGCCACTGTCTTTTATTCACAGCAGCTCCCCAATTGTCCTCACGATGCTGGGTCAACACCGAAATATTTGAGCCCCCATCGGGAATCGAACCCGGGACCGCTCGCATTGAAGTCGAGCGCGCTACCGACTAGGCTACGCAGGAGCTCATATATA
>JAGDQP010004783.1:13803-82657 GCA_022664845.1 Lepisma saccharinum
TAGGCTACGCAGGAGCTCATATATATATATATATATATATATATATATATATATATATTTTCCAGATTTGAGAAAACAATACTGGAGTGTCTGTAACGCGTGACAAGCTATGTTTATGGCCTTTAGAAGGAATGCATTCAGACCATCCTGATGTGTGGGGGAGTGAAGATTACGTGACAGTGTAAATGATTTTAATCAACGGCATCAGTGCTCGAAGTGGGTTAGAAAAGGTAAGGGAACGCTTGAAGAAGTGGGGCAGAAAAGTAAGGGTACGTTTGCACCTAGTGGGGGCGATTGTCTAATGAAAGTAAAGGCAATGAACTCCCATTAATAAGATGTAGGGGTACGCCAAATCCAAACTGAAAAAGGTAAGGCCACGTCTAGTGCCCCCTTCCGCCCACTTAGAGCACTTCACGGCATCCTTATAGATACCCCTTTGAGACCTCTGCCTGGTATAGAAATCCACAACATTGTATCCGTCCGTATCAAACTTTGCACGCGGCACGATCAATTGCCCAAGGAAAGGGGGGGGGGAAGTACACGTAGATCCTACCTGTTCCCAAAATTTTATATCTGGAATGTCTTGCTCTGCAGTTAATCAGGATATCCTATCTACGTATAGAATTTACACACCATTTATGTTGTGTTGTGTTACATAGGACGAAGGATATAATAGTTTTATTTGCAGAAACTATAAAAATTCCCTTTCATGGTGCGAGAAGGTTCCGGTAACAAAATATTGATGGATTTATTTATGGTCCTATACAGGTTAGACAATTTACACAATTTCTTCAGTACAAAGGACAGGAACAATTCAACAAAACAGTATTAACGCTTTTATATTATAATTTATAACCATAACTATTATATCCATGTCTTGATTTCATTGCCTCAGTCTTACGATGAGGATTTGTGTGTTAATGTATTTAAAAAAATGTTCAAAACTTCGACAAAATATTGCAATTATGACGTAGTGTGACAATACAGAAAGGGTGGAATTTCCAAATAGTTCTCAAAGTAAGAAATCTGTCGCAAACGATTTCGGGAATCCCAGATAAGATATGCAATCCCGCAATATGGCTATCCTTCCGGTTAGCTGAAAAGGAACAACCCTACTAGTACGTTGATATCGGTCGACATCAATAACGTATGATTTGCAATTTCGATCGATATTGCTATGTGATATTATTCAATATCGAATGGCAAACAATTTTTATTAATATTTCGGATATCCGACGCCGATCAGTATCGGAAATCTATATTCATCGCTATCGGAAAGCACCATTTTTCACTGAAAGAAACGATCTATTTTAATAAACGGCATTATGCACTCGTACATTTCTACTGTATTTTTTTATCCTATACATTACGCGTCCTATTCTCTCGCCTTGATGCACAGTTGGAAATATTTGCATTTCTCTACGACTGGATATCAAACTGAAACCGTGTTATTTGTTGTTCGTCGTTTTAGCCTTACACTACGGTGCCACCCGTTCACTGCATCAACTCAGATATAGACGGTATTTTTATTACGTAATGACTTTAAGCAAAAGGAAGTTTTATACTTAACACCTATTATTTTCTCATTACATACTGGACGAATGATAAGCAGTAATGAAATTTTGGAAAGAGGCCTCAATAATACTTGTGAGTGTGTATCTAATGAACTAACTGTGATTTTGACATTGTTTATTTTAGCTGAGAAATTAGAATACCCCTATGAAGCCCGCTATTACGGGTATTCGAATTTCTCAGCTAAAACAAACAAACAGTGTCAAAATATCCGATAGTTCATTTAATACACATTCACAAGTATTGGGGCCACTTTCCAAAATTTCATTGTAGCTTTAAACTGTCCAGTATCTTTAAAAATAAGGATACTCTCTCTCTCTTTCTTTCTTTCTTGCTCTCTCTCTCTCTCTCTCTCTCTCTCTCTCCCTTACACACACATGCACGCACCGTAGGTACTGTGACCTTTTAAGATGATTGAAAAACTCGGTTAAAATACAGATTAAAATAAGGATTGTATTAGTTGATGATCGGAAATTCCAAAGGTCATGGCAACTCTGGGTTTCTACTTAGTTATTCTAGAGAAATAAAAGAGAGCAACTCGGCGCCTGGGCGTGTCAGGGAGTGGCCCGGGGCACAGCCTCTCTGCTCCGGTTCTCGCCTGCCAGGGGTCATGCCCAGGTGCACGGGTCATCCGACTAACATGGCGGCTTTAATCAACTTGGCCTGAGGGACGAAGAACAGGTGTGGCAAAGGCCTTGGCATGGCTGCCACAGAAAGCATCTTTGAATGAGAGCCTCCCTCTCTCCCCCTCCTCCCTCTCGCTCTCTCTCTTGAAACAAAGTATTCGGATGCACGCTACTCAACACGACCAAGACTTCTTTTTTTTATCTATTTTTCTTCTTGTTTTAGAAAGGACATCAGATGAAAACATCGAAGAGCCACTAAAGATATGCATGATCACGTAACGTTCAGCTCGGGAGGGATTCTATATATACATGTAAACTAGCTATTCATCAACTGTTGAAAACGCATCATAATCTATTACGCACCAGACGGGTAACCAGTGCGTCGTTCGTAGCTGTACACATAATTATTAATGTATTCATTCACATTGGATGATAGGCTTACCACACTTCTTGAATCATAGGATTTTCATTTTGTTCTAGAAATCAGAATATTATATTTTCGTTTTTAAAATTTAATAAATAGTTTAGTGCTCATTTAAGAACATACATCATGTATCATGTACCAGATGGACCACAGAATATATTGGTAAAGTGGATAAACATATTTCTAGCATGTCTTCTGAGAATAATAAAATGATATCCCAAATTTAAATTTCCACCTAGAAATGCGAAAGAACCGGATATATTACAGATATCTGGAGAATAACCCTGAGATATCCCAATGAATATACTCAGAATATGCTCTTATTCCAGAAATTTAAGGTATTTGCAGAATGTTAGGAATATCCTAGGAGATTCTAGCTAAATTCTAATATCCCCATATATACATGTACTGTATGGGCACATAGTCAATAAAATTTTGTACTACAAATATAACACAGATTAATATATATATATATAATCATATTCAGCCGTTTTCTATCCACTGCTGGATGAAGGAGTTCCCCTTTTCTTTCCACATATCTCGATCTGCTCCTAAAAAACGCTTGATTTCATATACCCATCTTGCATTTGGACGTCGTCTCGGTCGTTTCTTTTCTCTAGGAATCCAATGTAGTACATTTGTCGTCCACCTTCCATCTGTTCGTCTACCTATGTGACCTGCCCATTTCCACTTCAGCTTCTTCGCAGTCTTGATTACATCCTCTACTTTTGTTTGTGTGCGAATCCATTAATTTGTCTTCCTGTCCCTCCTGGTTATTCCTAGCATGAATCTATCCATTGCTCTTTGTGTAACTCTCAATCTTTGAGTCGTTTGCGTATTCAATGTCCACGTTTCACAGCCGTACATCATCACAGGTAAGACAAATTGATTATAAACTTTACGCTTCAGACACATTGGCAGTTTGCTTTTGAAAATAAGTGTAGTCTTCCAAACGAACACCACGCCATTTTACATCTTTTATTTATTTCATCAGTCAACTTGGCATTCGATGTTTTGAGCTGACCTAGCTAAACATACTCATCAACTATGCCTATTGTCTCTCCGCTAATCTTTATTTCCCTTTTTGCAGGCAAATGTATTGATTGTATGTGACATTTGTTTTACTTAAATTCATTTTAAGGCCTATTTTCGAACTCTCATTATTCAGTTCTTCCATTCTGGTTTGTAGTTCTTCCACATTTGAATCAAATAGGACTATATCATCAGCGAACCGTAGGTGATGAAGATATTCGCCATTAATTTTAATTCCAACTTCATCTTCGTTTAAATTTTGGAACACTCTCTCCAGGACCGCACAAAACAGTTTTGGGGAAATTGAATCTCCTTGCCTTACCCCTTTTCCAACTTTAAATTTTTCACTTTCTTGATGTAGTCTAATGACAGATGTGGCAGTCGAATAAATGTTTCGCAATAGCTTGATGTACGCATTTTCGATGCCTTGATGTTCAAATGATTTAAGTACTGCTGACAAGGAGACCGAATCGAAAGCTTTTTCGAAATCTATGAATCCCAAACATAGTGGAAGTTCATATTCATTAGTCCTTTCCATAACTTCATTCAGTGTTTGTATGTGGTCCATTGTGCTAAATCCACGATGAAATCCGGCTTGTTCCCTTCCCTGGTTAAAATCCAAGTCCCGTTCAATAAGATTGCAAATAACTTTGGTGAACATTTTGTATAGAACTGACAGTAAACTAATTGGTCTGTAGTTTTCGACGTGTTCTTTGTCCCCTTTCTTGTACAACAAAATTATAACAGCATTACTCCAACTTCTGGGTATTTCTCTTTTCCTCAGGCACATTGAGAATAATTTCGCAAGTTTCTCTTTCATGTTTTCACCTCCCCATTTAAACATCTCTGCTGTGAGTCCATCTTCTCCTGGCGACTTTCCGTTCTTCATCCCTCGAAGTACTTTATCCACTTCTTCTTTCATTACATTTGGGACATCTACATCATTTTCTTCTGAGTCTTCACTTCCTAGCTCTTCTTCGGAATAGTACAACTCTCTGTAGAAATTTTCAAATATTTTTATAATTTCTCCCTTATTTCGTGTTACGGTCCCGTCTGGTCCCTTAACTGCAATTATTTGCTTTTTCCCCTAGCATAAGCTGCTGTTTGGTTTTCTTCTGGCTCTTGTTCTCCTCGATTGTATTTATAACAAGATTTTCGTTAAATCTTCGTACATCCTCTCTTAGTTTCTTCCTTACGGTTTTATTTAGTTCTATGTGTTCAATCCTTTATATGTAATTTTCCACTTCTTTCATTTCCTTGCTTTTCTTCATCAAGAGTTTAGTTTCTTCTGTGATTTTGCTCTCTCTCTTCTTTCTGGTGCCTGCTATTTCCTTGGCTGTTTCTCTTATTATCTCGGTCAGAATTTTATTTCTGCTAATGACGTCTTCTTCATCCTCTAACTCTTCCAAGGCGCTGAATCTGTTACTTAGTTCTATCTCGAATGTCTGTCTGTGTTTTCCAAGATTTTCCAGATCTAAAAGTGGCGGTTTTCCTCTGATAAGCTTCTTTTAATCAAGTCTAGTATTTAGTTTCAGCTTACATCTCACCATCCTATGATCACTCGAGATTTTGAAACTGTTCAGAACAGACACGTCTTGCAGAATTGACCTGTTATTCCATAGAACGTAGTCTATTTCGTTTTTTTTTTCATTTGGGCCTTTCCATGTCCACTTCCTCTGGGGCGGTTTCTTGAAAATTGTGTTGGAAATGAACAGCCTGTTCTTCATTCTTCCTCCACACTTCTGATAGTCCTATGATGTCCCACTTAATCCTCTTGAATTCATTCTGCAGTTCTTCTAATTTGTCCTCTCCTGCAAGTGACTTACAGTTGAGAGTCGCCACGTATAGGTCCGTTCGAGTTGCCGTGTCGATTAATATATATCTATATATTCAGAAAGAATGTTCATAGTTTTTTCAAGTTTAGATTTAGTTAGAAGGTTTGCCATTTTGATGTGGAATGAGCCTCACGTTATGCAGGATTGAGAATAGTTGGAAGTTTGTCTACGTGGAATCTGAATGGGAATTTGAATTTTGTTTATGACCACTAGGCATCTAAAACTTAGGCCGGGATAGGGGAGGAGAAAGGATGTGGGAAGGTGCGGCCAGGGCCTAAGTTGAAGGTACCATCACGGCACTTGCCTGGTGTGACTGAGGAAAAGCTCAGTCAGGCTGTTCGGCGGCTGGGATTGAACCCACGACCTTCCGAAATTTAAGTCAACGCCCTACCACTGAGCCACGGTCGCGCAGTAACTTCAGTAGGCGCAAGAAACTACTCTGAATACACTAATGCTACTATGTCGTTCCACATTTGCAACAATAGAACAAGCAAGTCGACTCTGCCGGGATAGAGGAGGAGAAAAAATGAGGGAAGAATATCGTCAAGGCTTAAGTTGAAGTTACCATCCCGGTATTTGTTTGGTGCGACTGAGGAAAACCCCGGAAGAACATGTCAGGATGACCGGCCATTAGGAGCTACTACTGAAGACTATTTATTTCGAATGCTCCTCTTTTACTGGAAATATCAACTCACGATAAAACGATCAATTCTAAATTAAAAATACAATTTTTCGCATAAAAGAAACCTCTAAGGTAGTTTACAAGCGGTTTTGCAATTTCAGATATCGAAAAATTCATGGATGATCGAAAACGGATATCAATCATATATGGAAATATTATGCGATATTGATTTTTTATTTTCTCTATGTCGACATTTACATATTGTAAAAAATCGATCGATATATCAAATATTGCATTAATTCGAGCCCGATTCTACATCCACATTTTTCGACTCGATCCGAACCCGACCAAAAATCGGACAGGGCCGACAGTAAAAGTGAGTGAGTGGGTTTGCCAGGAATCAGGTCAGGGCGGTTCGATGTTCTGTCTGGTTCGGATCGAGTCGGAAAGTGTGGATGTAGGATCTGGAAAGTACCGTTGACCGTTGAAAATTGACGTTTCGAAAAACTGTAAAAACAAAGAAGTTTCGAGCCTTTTTGAGGCCCCTGCCTTCACTAGGTTTTGTTGACTATTATGAGCAAGAAAGTAAATGAAATTTGAAATAGACTGCAACTGTCGCAGTTCTAATGCGTATGTAAAATGAAAATAAAATGTGAGGTAGTCTCTAAATTATGAGAGAGGAGAAGGTGCCAGATGTAAAAGATGAACTTGAACGCTTTAGATGGAAAACAAATGTAGAGATCTAAGTTGTAAGAATGAAAATCATTTTATTTTTTCATTGCTGAAAAAATCGTTTGCAGTATTTCGATGGCAATTGGAATTTTATCCATCATGTTGTCAGTTGAACTGAAGCGCTGGAGATCTTGTGAAAGTGTATCAATGAGATCTGAGGACGAGAGATCTTTGAAAAATTGAAAAAGGTCTTTCAGTGAAGAAAATAAATCTGTGGTATTAGCTGAAGGCTTCTTCTTTTCTGAAGCGACAGGAACTCCCCAAGATGATTTCCTGGCAGAATCTTCATTTTTTGGTGGCGGGTCGGGCTGGCGCCTGAGTATCTGCTTTTTCAAGGTGGGACAACCCATGTAGTTTGCTGGATGGGGACCACCGCAATGAACACAGGTGGCCGGTTCGTCTCTGGACTTCTTAGTACAATCAGCTGTGAGATGAAGGGCAGCACATTTGAGGCATCTTGGAAGATTAAAACACGATTTTTGGACGTGTCCAAAGCGTTGACATTTGTGGCATTGCACTGTAGTCGGACCTCTGTATTTTCAACTGAGATGACATGGTGTAGTAAATATCTCATTTTCAGAATGTCAGATGGAAGGTGATCTTTATTAAGTGTAACCAAAAATAATGGATAACTGATTTGCTTCTGAGAGTTTACATCTTTGCCGTGCAGTTGACTCACTGAAATGACGGAAAAGCCTTGGAGAGACAGGTCCGCTGTGATGTCTTCAACTGGTGTGTCTATAGGCAGCTTCCTTATAACAACTTTTAATGGACGATCATTACGTTTGTTTTCTACAGCAAATTGGTGCTTCTGCTGAAGGCAAAAAGTTTGGATTTTTTCGAAATCAGGTTTACTTTTAGTTTGGAATTTAATGAAGTCACTTGTATGATGTATGATTGGACGTTCAGAACAAATGGCTGCCAAAGATTTACAGAACGGATATCTATTGTTAATGCCATAAATAAAGAAAGCAGGTGTCTTAGGTGAATTTGAACATTTGACTGAATTATTCTTAGTTTGATCAGATTTTGAATGAGAATCTACAGAAGTGTTTGGATCTAGCGCTTGAAATGAATTATTAATAGAAATCGGTGGTGCTGTCACAGTCGGTGTAACTTTTGCTGTCTTCTTGGGCTGCAGAAAACCCTCAACTTCCATGGGTTGTAGGAAAGAATAAAATAGGATCTGGCTGAGCCGGGATCGGGCTCAAATCCAAGGCTCTATTTAGAAGTGATCATTTCACTCACCGACAACTTCAAATGAACTTCTAAGATTAAGTTCCGTTCAACAGTCTGTATTGTTAACAGTATGATTGAAAGAAAAATATGAAAAAAAAGCGGATGAATAAAAAAAAGAGCCTTGAAACAATAAAACATTTGTAAGAATAGAACAAACAAGTAATTTCCTTTGAGGAACATCGAAAAAAAGACAGTATCAAAGAACTTGGCGTGCAACAATGTTTACGCCCCTTTTACAGAGGAGGAAACTCCTGGTCTGGTTCGAACCAAACCTCCAATTATAAACTGAAGATGCGGCTGTTCACTTCGCCTTCTTTCTACACCTCCTGAAGCAATGAAGACGAGTTCCACGAAAGGAATATGCTAGTGTCTCTCTCTCTCTCTCTCTCTCTCGCTGTGTGTGTATTTATATATGTGTGAGTGAGAGAAGAGGGAGGAGGTAGCGATGTTTACTTGTGTGATTTATCTTCAGGATGGTCCGGAGGTGCCACGCATGCTTTGACCAAGGTGTTTATGGCAGGATAAATTTCGCAGGTCTCTTCTAATAGGTTTTCTATGCATATGTATAAGAAAGTTGGCTAAACTTCGTCTCTGCTCCTTATCTTTCAAAGATGATTTCTCCGTGATTTAACGATAATAATAAGACCAATGTATGAAGTTATTTCTCTTTCACAATCAGTGTAAGGTAAAACTGATACATCTTTTCCCAGATCTTTAGAAGCAATACCCCAGATAAACTATTCTGTGGTAGTTTATCTGTGGTAATACGCTGAGAAGATTTCTATTTCTGATTTTTATTAATGGTTGTTATGAACACCATAAGCACATATTTAATTTATTTTACAGTACATCTAAGGTTTTATGCATGTCTATTATTTTTAACACTTTTCCAACTTTTATTCTGTGAGAGGAACCAGAAGAAGAATGGGAGTCTAGGAATACTAGGACTTATCGCAAGGAACGGAGCAATTCTACCTTCTAGAACCAGAAACGAAATTCACTGAGTTTTTTTTTCAGCCTAGAATAAACCAACGCAATAAATTAGTTTTATAAACTCCAGAACGTCAATAACCGCCAATAAATCAAATGTACGATACTATGTTCAAACATATGTGATATTCTTCGAATTACTTTTAGGTATTCTCTGAACGGGTGACCTACCAATTATTAGTAGCCATTGGTTATCAGTGCCGCTCGAAACTTGATGACCTAAAAATTCCCTAAATAAGACCTCTAAAATGACCTATCAAATATGAATGAATGACTCCAAAATTTTAAAAATGACCCATACAAAAATTCTTGCATATTATGTGATTATGTGAATAAGTTATTAAGGGGCATAATATTTGCACGATCAGAAGGAACCTGATGTAAACTGAAAAGCACACTGAATATGGAAGCCAAAACTAGACAGAGTTAGGGGCAGGAAATTGAATTTTCTTTTCAGGCTCACGAATTTAATACGGAATATGAACATTTCACTAGCTTAGCCAATATTACGATCTTTCATGGATAATAATTTGAATTTAATTTTAAAGAGTTAATGACTTAAACTTAAAATATTTGAGAATTCTAAAATACACAGGAATAATATTTGTCCTTGTCTATGCCACTGATTAAGAAAATACTATTTTCTACATCCATATTTACCTTTGCCTCTCTGACTTGACGCCTTACGTCTCTTTGCTCCAGCGTGACGTATTACAATTCTAAGAATTCTTTTTTTATTAGTCTGATTATATGTGTGAAATATGTGAGTGATTACAGGTAAAAAGGAAAAATGATGAAAATAAGAGTAAATAATCTAAAAATGACCAACAAACCGAAAAAAATTTAAAATATGAAAAATAATGTAAGATAAAAATTGCGTTTTTTTTTTTCATTTTAGAGTTAAATAAGTTTTTATTATAATCAACATCGTTCCCAAACCTTCAGGAAAAAGATGATATGTCATAAAGTTCCGGGCCCTAGTTATCAATATGAATCGCCTGAGGGAACGAAGAAAAGTTTTAGATGAAAAGGCGTAGCCAATGGGAAGCATAAGAGTAAGGTTTAGGAATTGGAAATGCAAAAGTAAACAATATTAAAGATATCAGTCATTGTGAAAGACAATCGTTTTTTTTTTGTTTTGTTTTTTACATAAGAGGATCTAAATAATCGATGTAATAAGGAAATTTTGGAATTTATTTATTATTGGTCTTTCGACGAGAGTCTGGTGGTTCTAACACTCAGACGATGAATGGATATGAGATCATCTCAAACAAATAATTTTACGGAATATGTATGAGGAAAAGAACACACGAGATGCTGCCCCGTCACCTCGCTAAACTGTGGTGGCAGTTTGTGAACGGATGGGGATATATCTGGCCATATTGAGAAACATCAGTGTAATGTGGGAATGTGAAATAGAATTGCTATCAGTGTTCTGTTATATTTTGATGTGGAATTGGACTGCTTTAAATTAATGGACAGATGAGATATACACTGAGAGAAACTCATGGGATAGTCACCTAATATCTGGTCGGGCCCCCTCTGGCCCTGTGGAGTGCAGCGATATGGTGTGGAAGTGAGTCTGCAAGTCCTTGGTACACTTCCGGAGGCAGTTGACACCACACAAGTGTGCAGAGCGGAAACCAATTGCGGCCTGTTCGTGGGTGGAGGTTCCAGTGCACGGAGCCTGGATTCAACGGAATCCGAGATATGCTGTTGGGGTTCATATCTGGGCTCCGAAGTCGCCAGCTCAGTCATTCGACCTTCCCTTCATGCTCTTCGAACCATTCTCGGACGACATTGGAGCGATATGACTGCGCAGTCATCTTGAAAGACCGCAAGGTCCTCAGGGTGTTGAAAGGCCAAAATCGGGTGAAGATGGTCTCCGAGCAGCTGACGATACAACGGACCATTCAACGTGTCTTCCAGAACAACCAGAGGGCCAATTCCATGGAAGAGAAACGCACTTCAGACCATGACTGATACCCCAGCTCTCTGGACCACGCCCTCTTGGCATGCGGGATCCATCGCTTCATGAGATATGAGCCACACACGGTGCCTCCCATCGGCATGGTAGAGTTGTTACCGTGATTCGTCGGACCAGTTGACATTACGCCACTGTTGCAATGTCCATCCGAGGTGATTGGTGGCAAATGCAAGCCGGAATGTTCGATGACGCAGTGGCACCCGTGTAGGGCGAGGGCTCCCCATATCCGAGGGAACACATGTTCCGACAGATTGTCTACTGGGAGATGTTTCTAGCACGGCCAGTGTTGCATTAGGCCTTGATTTCTCGCACTGTCGCCCTCCTGTCTCTGTTGACCATTCGTCCCAGGTGTAGCCGGTCTCTGTCATTGAGGGCGACTGCATGCCCGGTGTGGTGTCTGTTGTGGACTGTAACGCCTTCATCCAACCATTCCCTGTACACCCTGGACACGGTTGAGAGTGTGAAGCCGAATTCCTGCACCACCGACGAAATCGAACTTTCTATGTGTCGGGCACCCACCATCATGCCCCGTTCGAATGCCGTCAACTCGCGACGACGTTGCATTTCACATGAATCACTCACACAGCCACTTTCTATAAGGTCTCACACGCGACTGCAGCCGTCGCGGAGCCCTGCAGGGAGCGTGGAACACGCGTGGTGTCCACCCGCGAATCAGTGACCTGCTATCCTATGAATTTTGCTAATTCAGTGTATATTACAGTTTGGTATTTTTTGGATCAAAGTCAGGTTCGTATCCCGAAGTTGGTTTTGAGAAAGGTCCACGGGTTTCCGGTGGGTCCAAAGAGTGTCTGGGCACGAAACGTATATTACATTTGTATAATTACGCCTAAGATTACATTAATTCTGCCTAAAACTCTGAATTTAGGGGATCCGGTGCATCATATAGTTCACTGGTACCATGTTTCAAACTAAACTAAAATAATAATAGTTAAAAAATGAACAGTTAACATGCAACCAAACTTTATGTTATTAGAACGTTGCACCTTGCAATATTTAATGTATCTAGCAGTAGAATGAGGTAGAATCAATGAGGTATCACGTTGGATGTAGCACAGTGAATGTGTTACTGGAATTGAGTTGATTTATGACCTTTAGGTAGGGCCTACCTATGGCTCAGGCCAGGAAAGGATACAGGAAGGAGTCTGCCACGGTATATATTGAAGAAACCATGCCGCCATTTGCCTCGTATGGCTGAGAAAATATTGTGGAAAAACCTTAGTCAGGATGGTCGGTATTGGTATAGAGCTCAGGACCTCCCGAAACGAAGTCAGCGTTCTACCAACAGAGCTACGGCCGCTCGGTTCTTGCGTATTTAAAATTGGCACCAGAGGCTCCCTGGTCACTATTCGAGTAGCATGCAGCGATTTTGAATTCCTTGTAATGCAGCCACGGGCTTAGAATATTTTTAAAATATGGCCAGAGTAATCCGAATCTGAAGTCAGTTTCTCTATATCTTCCTTGTTTGAGGTACTAGTCTGTCTTACAGACGGACGGACGGAAAGACAGAAAACCAAATACGTATCTCTGGAGGGTAGGGGCGCGTCCAAAACGGAGATTTCACTAATAATAATTCAGCTGAACATTTTTCATACCAAAATCTTCCTTCCTTCGAATTTGGTAACTGTAGAAATTGTAATGCTGATGGAACAAAGTTTGTGAAAAAAAAAATTAAAAGGAAAGGACGACATGAGAGGTAACTTCAACTACAATTGAAGAAGCGAGAGCTCATTGTCGACCACATGTGCGTCCCTCGGTTATGGTGGGTATAATGCTGTCAACTTCCTGCTTATCTATCGCTGTTGTATGCATGTATGTAGCAAAGTTGGTTGGCTGCACCCATCGGAAAACTGGATCTGACAGCCGTTTCTATCGGACAATAAATAACCTAGATATCTCCTCGGGAGCTTTAACTACAATGGTACTAGAAGTCAGGATCGAAAAAAAGTTAAAAAAAAAAAAAATTGCATGCTACAAAGATTGAATATATCAGAAGCATCACAAAAAAAGGTGTTCACATTAGAGCAATCTTTTATTTTATTTTTTACCACGCCTTTGTGCAACTACGTACTCGAGATAGTTTTCATTAGGCGGTGTGTAGCTCACTTCTATACTATCTGAACTTCTCCCCCCTCCCCCTCACACGAGAGAGAGTATGTTATGTCCTCTCCCTAGTGAAGAACTCCGTCATGCATACACACAGGTGCGTATGCAATTCAGTATCTCTTACATATAAAGAGTTCTGAAAAATTATTTGGTCCCGCTTTGCTGATTTGAAACTTAGCATGTCTGATAGCAAACCGCCACGTATTATCGCGCTCACATTTTTACACATACGAAAACTTGACAAAGCAGATAAAAAGGAATACAAAGGCGTTCTTGATTGCATTCTGTGGTTTGGCATGGGAGACCAAAGTATATTAGTTAGATAACTCCACAGAAAAAGAAAAGAAAAAACTAATATGAGTTATCATATTCTCACGTGTTAACAAAATGTGCATTCTGTGAGTGTAAATAAAGTTTCTTTTTTTAAAAAAAAAAATAGTTGGGTTTTATTTACGAAGATCTAAGGTACAATCTTTGTATAAGTTAGTAACCATTAGGGCTATTTTGTTTGCAATTTCCTAGACACTTTGTATCTTCTACTCTAATTTATCGTGGCTCAATGACTATATTATGACTTAAAAAGAGAACGGTGAAATTTTCTTTTAATATCATTAGTATTGTAAGACTTTTCATAATAATGTTAGGAAAATCCTAATGTATCAGCCAAATGTCAGTATTTGCAGTTATCGACAGAAATCCTTGAAAAGCACCGACGTTATTGGCAGTTTCACTGAGTTGTGCGCATGCGCAGAAACATCTTTAATGTTCCTAAAGTGTTGTCTGCCGCCATCTTGATCCCTTATTTCCCCCGATATGTAAAATATTCACAATCAATAGGGATTTCGATCCCTAACTGACAAATAGAAAAGTCAAAAACATGATTTTGAACAAAGCATTTCTGATCCTCTATACTGTTTTGTTATGGCGTTTGCTTATAAATGACAGCTTGGTAGTTTCGTACAGTCGGTAAGACGTCCTGTTTTCGAGTCCTGCTTCCGGGTTTCTTTCCCTCCTTTTACTCCTAATATCCCTGAAAACCAGTGCTGAATTAAGCTATTTGGGGGCCCTAGGCTACTGACTCCCATCCTGGACTATAGACTTTGTAAGGGCCCCTGTTACCCTGTAGTCGCAAGGTCAATTGATTTTCATTTGGTCAGGCACCTGAGCTTCATCCCCTTTACATCCCCTTAATGCGGCTCTGCTGGCAACTTCATTATATCTGTTTTTTATCAGTCAAGTTATTGTAAATTTCCATGCAGCTAGGTTATCTGCCTATCTTCATTAATGTTCCTGAAAATTTTTCACACTTTCGAGGGGATATTTTTATGCTCGTTTATTGCGTAATGTTAATTCCTTGTGAATGAGATTCTTACACGGAAGAATCCCTTTATTTGTTTAACATCTGAGCTCTATGTATTGTGTTCCACTTTGATTGTACTTTACTAACCCACTTAGGTCATTATTTGTCGAGAGATTACGTCATTCTTGACGATGCTTTTTAACATTTCGACATCTCTAGCCCCGAGCTAGGGAAGTATCGAAAATTCTTCTCAATTTTACTTAATTTCGATGTGATGAGTTCATTTATTGTCATCGCTCTTTAAACACTCTGTATACTTGTGAAAAAATTACGGTATGGTATAAGAATTACTACTCAATCATCAATATTGTAATTGTTTCTTCTTCAGTTACGTAGTCAAAAAGTATTCAAAGCGCAAAATCGATGTACACGCTGGCAAACTCTTCACGGAATATGAAGTTTCTGGGTGTAAAATTTGGAGTACATAGATACTCGATCAACCATTTTGCACGAATCGTCTCAATAAACATGACTGTTACATTTGTAGTACTGTAGTAGGCATATGCAGAGAAGTTCTTATAAGACACCAGTCGTTTTAATGTTTTTCTTCCCTGATTCCCATTTTGGGAAAGGAAATGCCTGCACATTTTGAAGTCATGGTTCTGAGATTGAAAAGGAAGTGTCCATAGCTATTGGGTTCTGTTGCTGCACGTTGAAAGACAGCAAGACACACCAAGAGTTGACACTTGCTTTGTCAATCAAATTGATAAAATGGCTAAAAATGTAGTCAATCTTCAATGGTTAGAAATGTAAAGTTTCAAATGTAAGGGGCCATAAAAACTTTTCTTTACTCAAATCTTCGTGCACGCTGGAAGGACGAATCCTGACGCCCAACTCAATGTCCTTCGATCTTTCATAATTACCTACTTCTGTGAAATGTTTCGTTTAATTATTAACGTGTTCCATTTCTCCCCTATGTCCTTTTCTTAACTTAGCCAAACCTGATGAAAATTTTGTATGGTATGGAGCGAAGATCGGAAATTGCCAAGACAGCCACTCAAGAAGTTACTCACTAACTTAAGTAAGCTTTTATGTCGTACAAAACCAATGTTCCATAATCAAACCCTTCGACGTAGAGCGCAAATCATGCTCTTAGGACTACTGATCTTGAAAAATTTTATGGGACTTTTTTGAGGAGCCCCAACATTTTCCTGTTCTTTTTTTTTAAAAAAAAATCACTTTGTTCGTCTGTCAGTAATGCAGGCTAATGTCTCAATGAAAGGAAGGTAGAACGAAACTGATTTCAGATTTGGGTTCAGAGGCATCGTTATATCAGGTCGTTTTTAATCTTATGGCTGAAAGCGGCAGGTCCGTTTCATTTGCTTAGATTTCTTCATTTGAAGAATTCACGCTAGGTTTCACTATACGAATTTCAGTGTGTTGTCTGTGGGTCTGCTCTAAGTTCATACTACAAATTTAGTGTGTGTTTATTTTTGACAGACGTGAGATTTTTAGATTTTAGATTTATTTTCAATGAATTTTCTATGTTGTTATTTTGATGGCTTGTAAAGCTCTTGACCATATGGCGACGAGTAAAACTATTTATGCATTGGAAATATCTGGAGGATACGAGGAAGGTGGTTCAATAAAGCACTTTATAAGTTAAGTAGGGTAACGTTTGGTAGTTTCGTGATATTTTGTAATTTCGTGACATTTCGTAATTCCATGATATGTAGTTATTTCGTGACATTTGATAATTTCGTGACATTCGGTAATTTCGTGATGTTATTTCGTGACATTTGTTAATTTCGTGACATTTGCTAAGTTCGTGTTATTTGGTACTTTCGTGACATTTAGTGACATTTGGTAATTTCGTGACACATTGGAATTACATTGCCACGATATTACCAAGCAAGGATTGACGAATTAATTAGTTTTGCCACCAGGTGGCTCTAGAAGCATTGCCTTCAATCTGCGTGATATTTTTAAGCTTAGATTTTCTTTAGTGTAGAGTCTAATAAACGTAGATGAAACGAGAATTTTGCTTAAAATGGTGGGTACTCTTCTTAACTTACAGCTTCTGGTAATAACAACTTATGCGCTGACCAAAGAGTTGACGATACGTATTCTTTGAGTGTAATCATATTCATATCGTCAAAGATCTTCCAATCTAGAAAAAGGTGTAAGAAACTAGCAAAGTAGCAGCAATGTAGCTGAGCCATACGAAAACTTATTAACAAAAGATGTTTCTTGTTTAAGAAGAACATTATTGCCAATAGCCACTTCATCTTCTCACCATCAGCAGCTGATTAATGTTTGGCGGTCAATTAGTACCTTTACTGTTGGATGCATAACACGTTCACCCATTGCGTCATCTGTTATTATCGTAGGGCTCACATATTTGGCCTTTAAATTACTTTCCGACAGGGAGAAATTAGTTAACATAGGATGAGAGTGAGTGAGTGAAAGAGAGAAAGAAAGAAAGAAAGAAAGAAAGAGAGAGAGAGAGAGAGAAAGAGAGATTACGTTCATTGGAGTTGGTGTTGTCGGAAGAACGTTAGCACTTTCACATGTCGTTAAGATTTTGATACCCGATATTGTCTGTTATTGGTGCTTTGAAAATAACGTGTTAAACCACTTTTGCACGTAGTACATGAGAACGAAAAGTATTAAAGTTCAATTTTATTGGCTTATTTCCCGTAGCACACGTTTAAAAGGCCATCTTCCTTGTCTATCTATCTATCTCTGTACGTATATATCTCTATACATATACCGAATACTACAAGAAGTTGCTGAACTCTTCCGATAAACATCGCGAGTATATTTCTCTGGACTGATGACATAAGTAGATACGTTACGTCGAATTTTCAAATTCGAGAGAAAGAATATTTCTTTACAATCTTCGAAAGTCCAGAAACAATTAAATTAAACATAAAAATCACATATGTGGAGTTTGTTTCTAAAGGTAGCAAATCCATTTCAACAAATTGTTGAGGATGTGAAATAAAATAAACATATACAGTTCCTACAATTAAAGTGACTTCGTTTATTCTTTACTCACATATCCTTTGTATTTTGTTATATGCTTTACTCGAATTAAATTGATGTATGACCTTCAGGCATGGCTCAGTCTATTTCATGGCTCTAGCCCAATTCTAAAAAAAAAAAAAAAAAAACTTTTGTTACAAACGATTGACAGTTGTTCAAACTACATGACTTCCGGCTGGCATTGCCTGTTATTCAAAGATACACGTGGTATTTTAAAAAGTAAAAATAAATGTGAAAAATTTACAAGTATAACGGTACTTGTGCATTTAAATTGCACTCAAAAGTAAAAATAATAACACGACTAATATTTTTATTACCTAGAAGTTAGGTAGCCTCCAAGTCAAACTATAAAATCCAAGGTGTGCCAATAAAAGAAAACTTCGTATTCAGCTGTAACAGTGATTCCGCCAGACCCCCAGACTCTAGAGCTTTTTTTTTTTACGGTAAAATATCGATAGAAGCCGTGCGAAACTTTACTCACAACCTGTCAATTTTCACTTTATACTCCCCACCCCACCCCACCCCACCCAACACACATATTGAAAATCCTGGCAAAATTCGTGAGCTGTAACACTTCACGAACAAGATTTATACAAAGTGAATCCTAGAATTTGAAATAGGACACTTAATATTGCAAATCATAATGGCTCTCATGCTTTCTGTAGTTTCGCTTAGGGCTGCCTAGTCACCCTACGCAACAAAAGAATTTCCTTAAAAAAAATATTTTGGGCAATTTTAGAAGACAAGCATACTTGAAAACCTTTTTACATTTTTTTTTTCCTACATGCTAATAAAATCGATCACTGATACGCAATCTAGACTCGTTTCATGAATTTCGCGAAAAAATGTTTAATGGAAGTATACAAAACACGTAAAAAAAATTACAGAAAGTGACGCAATGTTCACTCATCTGATGCATGAGATTCTGTCAAAATGAAAACAGTAAAAGTGCGTACAGTATATACTTTTTGTAACAGTGCAGTAGAGACTGCACAGGGTAAACTACCGCCATACTTGAAAAACAAAGTTTTTCTTCTTTCCCCTATATAACATTAGTTCTTTTTTTTATTTATTTATACTTGTAAATTAGTGACATCACCAAAGACAAGTTCAAAACTATATGTTAACTTAAGCATCACAATATATTGACATCACCTGTCACAATTTCATTGATATGTCATTAGTAATTTCTTGTTTGGCAGAGCAAGTGCTATGTGACAAGGAAAATCTGTCTTCAGACAAAAAAGTAATCAAATACTATGAATCTGAATACACACTTCAATTCTTTCTACACTTCAACATTTGCAGAACAATAATCACAAGAAAAGGACAAAACAGAAACGCCGCCGCGAATCCTCTGTATTTGCTCTTTTTCTTCTCATTGTCTTCGTTACATAGACAAGGAATACCTTGTTTCGGTTTGTTGGAAGAATTTGTGTACGACATGTTCCAGTATGCTGTTCTAAACACATTACTTCTTCTTTCATATATTTGATTTAGAGGTCTAGGTTACATGGTATCTAATCTTCCATTTATTTTCTTTACTGATTTTTTGTTTTTCTTTTTAGGTTTTTATTGTTTTCTTTTATTTCGTTTGCAGTCTTTTTTCGCTTACTTCTTTTTTTTTTAAACAAAGAAACCTGAAACCTGCAGTGATAAAAATCGGAGCACATTCTTCTGGTGTCACTGACTTCTTCCGACACTTTAGTTAACCTTACACCGGCCGAAAGACAGGAACCTTCACAATCCTTTAACGAATGGGTCTGCAAATTTCTTTCACTCTTCAATTCAATAAATTCTCTCTCATCCTCTTGCGCACTCACTCTCTGGCCGGCTTCTTTACTGCAGGATCACCAAACAGAAAACGAAAGGGGAGAAAATGTGTGTACGATTTAACGATCAAAGAGAACATGAGGGACTTTTACCCCGTAATCTTCCAGAAATTTGAAGGATGAGACATGAATGGACAGTAGTTGTTTCAATCGGTCAGCAATCACTCGCCATTCAGGAGATATTGGTTCAATTCCTTGTCAGGTAAATGAGAAATTAACCTCTTACTTACTACCTAGTTCAGCATAGTTTTGCATCTTCGTGGACACCTAGTACCCCTTCCTTGTCAGGCAACCCCGTACACGGTAATTATAATAATAAAGTTGTTGAAAATTAAACTAAAATTAATTTATTCGTTGGGAATCGAAGTTTGAGGTAGAATAGAGACATAAACGCTACTTTCGACCGAAAAAAAACCCGGAAAGTTAAAATAAAAATCACTTTGCACTTCACATATACCCTTACCTACCAAGAGGCTTGCGTCCAAATGGTGTGCTACGTAGTGTCTAGTGTGCCTCAGTACTTCCCATCATAGATTTTTTTTAGCTTTGGAGAGCGTAGTCCGCTACTTCTTAATTCAAATAGCATGCCATAAAGATGTTGGGTGCAACTAGTGAAACTGGACTATTCCATTGGGAATCGAACCGACGACCACTCTCACTGAAGGAGGCAGCGTTAACCAGTCAGCTAAGCGGAAACTAAACATAATTGATGATGATGGGTGTTTTGCTTGAAAGCAGGTTCTGACCCGAAGGTCTCTGAGTAAGGTGAACCGATGGTCCTTTCATCAGATGAAGATGATATCCATAGGACGGGACCTACAGTTTAACGTGGGCTCCGAACCACCTGTGTTCCCATCGGCCGTATAATGGTCATCTATACATTCTGTCAAGAAAGTACCGGGAATTGTACATTTACAAAGCCCACTTAAAGGGAGTGTTGAAATTCTTCTTATCGCTACGTCTGCCCTCTATCCTCACGCGGAGTTTGAGCGCCATCTGTCATTTAGTTTGTTTACAGTGCTCCATTTGTCAGTTCATCTCAAGTGTGTATGTGCGATGTTTACAATGGATAAAATTATCGAACAAAGAATCTGTCTTAAATTTTGCATTGCTAATGGAATTTCGTGTGCCGAAGCGCTGAAAATGTTACATAAGGCTTACGGTGAATCGACTTTATCAAAAACACGTGCTTATGAGTGGTACAGTGCATTCAAAAGCGGTCGAGATGTGGTGGAAGATTTGCCTCACTGGTGACTGAAATCGTCGTTTAAGTCTGAGAGGGATAGCCGCTGAAATTTCTGTCTCACGAATCAATTCGTACCATTTTAAACGATT
This sequence comes from Lepisma saccharinum, assembly GCA_022664845.1. Taxonomy (NCBI): domain Eukaryota; kingdom Metazoa; phylum Arthropoda; class Insecta; order Zygentoma; family Lepismatidae; genus Lepisma; species Lepisma saccharinum. The sequence continues at coordinate 34,502 of JAGDQP010004783.1, forward strand.
GTTTGGGCATGAAACGCGTTGCCGCTCGACTAGTGCCGAAAGACCTGAATTTTCTGCAAAAACTCAATCGTGTAAGGGTCGCTGAAGACATGCTAGAACGAGTCAATTCCGACCCCACATTCATAAAACGCATTGTAACTGGTGATGAGACATGGGTTTACGAGTTTGACATGTAAATCAGTCAACAAGCTTCGGATTGGCGCCTTGCAACTGAGCCGAAACCGAAAAAAGCACGTCAAAATCGATCAAAAGTGAAGGCGACAGTTTTTTCGATTATCTCGGTGTTGTGCACTCGGAATTCTTGCCAGAAGGTGAGACAGTAAATAAAGAATATTATCTGAGCGTTATGCGGCGTTTGAGAGAGTAAATTCGTCGAAAAAGACCAGATTTGTGGAAAGAAAATTCATGGATTTTGCACCACGATAACGCACCATCTCACAAGGCTATCATTGTGAACGAATTTCTGGCCAAACACTCAACAAATCTTATCGAACAACCACTGTATTCCCCTGATTTGGCTCCGGCAAACTTTTTTCTCTTTCCACAACTCAAATTACTACTTCGAGGCACAGGTTTTCAGTCGATAGAAGACATTAAAGAGAATTCGGGGCGAGTACTGAAGTCGATTCCGGAAAATGCGTTTCAAAAATGTTTTGATGATTGGATTATTCGTTGGCATAAGTGTATTATTTCGGAAGGGGCCTACTTCGAAGGCGCTACAATAAATTTGGATGAGTAATGCATATTTTGTGTTTTATTGACCAATTCCCCGTACTTTTTTCACAGAATGTATTATAATTGTAAGGTTAGCAATGCAGAAACAAATTGTCTTATGTATATGTTGTTATTTATATTTGTAAAAAAAAAGAAAAAAGACCGTTACATCTGAAGCCACAGACCGTTTAACATTTGAGACGAAGAAATAAACGGATTATGGCATTGGTTGCACAGATATGTTTATTCCCAAACAGCACAAGTATATCTTCGGGATAGACTATGGCTATCCCACAGGAGATATTGGGATATTTATCCCAAGATATCACAAATATGAACGTAGAACATTGTACGTGAGTGGCGTATTCTGTATTCACAGTTTGGACTACCACTAAGTAATCAATTTTACAATGAGAGTGCACAGCTCACATATAGGTGATAGGTGTTCTCCTCGATGTCAGGTCCGTACCTGAAGGTGTCTGGGCAAGGTGAACTGATAGTAGTTTGCCATTGCATTCCATTGGGTGATGACGTCCTAAGTGCGCTTCGAACCACTTGTGTCCTCACAGGGAATCGGATCTAGGACCCCTTCATTACAAGACAGTGAGCGTTACCACTCACCACAGGGGAACATTACATAGGATTAGCTAATTCTTATAAAGTAACTTAATTCATACTCGATACAGTGTCGTTTAAGGAAAAATAATTGAAAATAGTTTACACTGTGAAAGTAATCGCAGGTCTCACACTGTTCCCTAATCATAATTTTCTTGTGTACGGTGACGCTGAAAATTACGAACAGAAAAATTCATACTGCCGTGACCGGGACTCGAATCGAAATCTCCTAGTTTCCAACCACCATAGCACACCTAACACAAGTTATTTGTGATTATGTCATTTTCAACTTCACCTTAGAAGAGGCATTTGTGATTAAGGAATAATATTATCTTTAAATTGTATAAAATATCATTAAAATGAAATGCCTGCCTGCCTATAGCGGTGCCTCGATTCGACTCCTGAAGGGATAATTGAATCATTGGGGTCTGAGAGTATTTCAGCAGGATAGGCGCTATACACACAAAATATTGTCAAGTAAGAACACTGAACAATTTCAAGAATTAGTGATAAATCACTGATTCATTCTATGTATGTATTTTTTTGTTGAATTTTTTTTAAGGCCTTTAGAAATATGTATTTCTTTCTTGTTTTTTAAAGTAAAAGAAAAAAAAGTAGCCTTTACAAGATGTGAGAACGGCATAATTATCTGCACACGAAATCCCCAGTAGCACACATACTTGTTTTCAACGTTGATTTTAGGTTCATTTCATTGATTAACCGTTATCGGTTGAAAAAAATACGTTTATCTTTAAATCATATTTCAACAAAGACGACATTGCGTTGATAAGATGTTAACACAACGTGTACTCAGTACGTTCAACTATGGTATAATATATTTTGTTTAATGCATTTCTTACAAATTTTATGTCTAAAAACATAATTAAAAAATAATTGAATGACACAAACTAGTTTTGGTGTTCTCATGTGCATGTTGAAAACAGATTGAATTTCAAACAATATTTCAACGAAGTCAGAATTTCGTTGATACGACGTTAATGCGACCTACTTTCAATTATCATTCATACTATGTAATAGATTTCGTTTCACAATTGTATTTCTAGTTTAATTGCTTAAACATTATAATTAAAAGCAAATACAATGAAAACAACTATATTTTTCATGATTTTATTTGCACGTTGAAAACAGGTTGAATTTTAAACTATATTTCAACCAACATTTAATTTTAACGATACAGTAGAAGAGTAGTGACCTCTCCAGGTGGATTTTTGGATAAGTGATCAACGCTTCGAGCTACCAACGAGAAGTGCAGAACGTCCCTATGTTCGAACCCCACAGCAGCCGCCCGGATTATTTACTGTTGGAAAATTAACACCGTATATCTTGATAAGAGCAACTGCTAAGATGGAACCAATAGATAGCATTCATACTCTGTTTTGACCATCTCAACACGTTTCTTCATCGTTTTTTCTCAACCATTATTCAACGTCGAATAAACCGTTGAATAAGCGTACATTTCGGTGCATTTACAACGTTAACATAACGTTTCGGTAGTAACATTTAATCTGTATTTTCAACGTTTGTGTGCTACTGGGGATGCATTTGGCATTCTTTGTTTGTGCACGTCCTAGTAAGCTGATCCAGAAAGTCTCTTCACATTTATTCCTCATCGAAATCAGCATCTCCTTCTCTATCGACAAAACGGATTAATTACTACGACGAATTTAAGAATAATATAAATATTTTCGTATGGTAATGAAGTTTACATTGTACAAGTGATAAATTAACGTACCAATACGGTAATTACAATATCATTCCCATCCTTGTATCTTTCATTTCTTTTTTCTTGACTTGTTGCTATGTTCTAGCATCGAGCAGATTGCAAAATTTAAATGCCCTGCATTAGTTCGCTCTTCACTTGTCAGTTGCACCCGTGACAACTCCATACACACAGGCGGACAAGCAATTTTAAAACCGAAGACCTGTCGGTTTATTATCCGAAAGGTTTCTATCCCACGCGCAATTGTGTGTTATAGCATGGAGCTTCCTCTGCCATGCTGCAGTGAAGCCTTGGCAGGATTGGAAAATACATCTAACAAATTTTATGTCGCAAACATTTTCTGTTCAGTCTTCCTCACTTTTATGTAAATTAATATTACTCGTGCAGATTACACTGTTTTTTTTCCCACAAGTTTAGGCTTCGTTGGTAGGCTCGATAGTCCATAGGAGGCGCCATTGTTGCACGTATATCTGATTGTCCGGATGGGCACATATGCTGGGATATTCCTTTGGATATTTCAGTTATGTATATTACATGCCACGACTAAGGTTGTCTATCTTTTCGGGACACTCTCAGAAATATTCTAGGGATATTCCTGGAACTATAGCCTAGAGTGCTTCAATATACTAGGACACCCTGTATAGTGTACTTTTTAATAACTTAAATTTTCAGTTTTTTAATATTTTAAACAGTGTTTTTTTCTGGTGGTATGCATCTGTACGCCATACCGGCAACTTTTTGTCTTAGTCACTTTAGTTAATTATAAAAATGGCCGATGGCATATAAATTTGTAGTAAGCACCGGAACCTTTCTTCGTAAAAAAAAAAAGCCGATTTTAATTAACATTATTAGATTTTTTTTTAGAAATTGTTAAATTAATTAACAATATTAGAAATTAAGACAGCCCCGTTAGAAATTAAGTTTTTTTTTTCGTTGCAAGAACAGAACCTACTTACAATAAGTTTCTTTCTCACCACCAGGGGGCAGGATGTTAGAAAACAGTGGTGACGCCTAGTGTTAGTTTTGAGAACTCGTTGAACATTTGCAAACAAACTTAAATCTACTATCTTTACATATAAATACTGAAGTATACTCTTAGAAATGCCGTAATTTTGTCACGAATGTTCTGGAATATTCCACTCACATTGAAGTTCAGACTGAAAGTAAAAGAGGAACAGAAAAAAGAATGATGCAAGTCAAGCGAGTATTGAAGAAGACAAATGTAACAATTCGAGAAGGTTAATTTTTAATAGAAGTATCTACAGATCACAGACAATGATGTCCTGAACAGCCTATAGAAACGGTCGTCGAGTATCCATTCCGACAATACTAAAAAAAAAAAAAGTCTTGGAAAAAATTGACGAACACAGAGCATGAACTTGACCTTTTGACGGATACAAGTGACATACCATACTTTTTTCTGCACCTTCTTATAAAACTTTTCACACATATACATTAATATGTATTGCATATATATTGAAAGAATGTAAGCATGTATGTGTGTATGTATGTGCTCTTGTTTTTTATAGTGCTTTTAGTGTTAGGTAGCGACCTTTTGCTTTCGGGTGTTCAACGCATACACCGCCCTCTCCTTGCACTTATACTACGTGTTCCTGTTGCTAATGTGATGGAAATAAGAAGGAGAGAGAATGCCAATAGGAAAAAAAGGGAAAGATGTACGAAAAGAATGACGCTAGGCCAAAAAAGAATAAGGAGGAGGAAGAAGGCGAATAGCAGAAAGTTGACCTGAACGTACCTGATTAATGATCCAGTTCTTCGACCTGGCTGCCGCTCCTGTCCTCCAATGTATTGGTAAGCACTAGCAGCCCTTGTTGTTGTCTTGGGCCCCATCCTCCTCCTTCTCTTCTGGTCATTTCCTCCAACACATCTTCCTCCTTTTATTTATTTTTTTGGTGCAAATCTTTCCCATTAAAACTTAACAAAAGATGTTATTTGCACCGCAATGACAGGCAGATTCTTCTCCGTTCATAACCCGGCAATTTGAAACCATTTATTAACCTCACGTGCTTTTTTTTTTTCTGAAAGGGTGAAAGCCACTTCACCACACGACACATATATGTACGCACGCATTTAGGATACAATAATTATATGCATTTGACGTTACAAGTAACCACAATACAGAGCCTTATAAAAGACTAATAGTATACGATGAACTCAAATATCTAGTTCAATGTAATTATAATGCTGCATTTTCTACTGTATTATCCCAATCATGGGCACTCGCAAGATATTTTCTACACAGAGATGAAGATCTATTGAGGTTTAGGGATAATCTGATATTGTAAATCATGACCAAAGCAAATTGAAAATTTCATTTAATTTTATTGAACTTGAGTTGTATAGCCTTTACGTAACTTTGGCTCAGGCTCGATGAATGATGATGGGATGAATTGGTAGTTCGCCCACTGCATAATTTAATTACGTTCCATGCTATGGAAGGGATCCACTGCGTTACACCTAGTACCAGTATTAACATTGAGGTAAAGGTTCAACGAATTCAGAGTGGCTCTAAAACGTCTGTGTTAGTACCCAAAGAATAGGAGTGGAAGTGGCCTTAATAACGTGCTTGAGGACTTCAATGAACTCAAAAACTGTCGGTACTCTCAAGAAGCAACTAACTATATAAATATTTACCCCTTTAATTTGGTGCGGATTGTTGGATTAAACAAGTAATGTGGATGGAATTGCTTCATGGGAGTTGGAGTAGTTGGAAGAAATGGGAGTACCCGGGAAAAACCCACGCACACAGTGTCTGTTTACCGCCAGTGGCGTAGATAAGGAGGGATACGGGGATTCCTAGGTGACAGGCTACAAAAATGTTTATTATACGTGTTGCACTATTGCCAGTAGTTTTGAAGTAATTTAGATTAAAAGCGCAAAATAACGATATTTTAGTTTCAATACTTACACTTTTCACGGTGTAGCTTGTTTTAAACTCACAATATCAAAAAACCTGTTCGAAATAAAAGTTGTTGCCTGTTTCATAAGTTTTAAAATGATGTATATATCAATATGGTTGAATAATTACTGTGTTAGCTAGTCAGGTAGCAATGACGCGCAACAGCGCCCGAACAATACTTTCTCTTGAACGTGTACCCTATCCACATTAGGAAATTGTGAGCTGTTGACGATTATGACAATTTGTCTTTGCTATGTAGTGGCAGTAAGAATGAATTGGTATTTTAACAGCCTTCTCATATGATATATCGCGTACCCAAATAGCATGCCAGCTTGCAACAAGTTTGAGTCACGTCAAAAATGATGTGTGGGTAGTGAATTAAAGCGAAAGAAAAAAGCTACTTCAATTGCAAGCTATTTCTGTACTCAGCAAGAGAAATTGAACCCCATGGAATTTATTATGGTAAGGATAGTCACATTTCAATTAGTTGGAAATTAAATTTATTTGGTAGTTTTAGTTTTTAGTATATGTTACCAATGAAGATGTGGTATTTTCAATTGAATGTTGTAGGTTATATATATATTTGTCAGAGCGTAGTAATCGGTTAATATATTAAAGAAACTTTGTCAGGATTGTGAAAATTTACTTAACGGAATGAATGCATTAAATTTAACAAATTACTTATTTATTAGAAATACAATAAAAGAGATTTTGATTTATTGTGCTCTTAATCGAAAATATCTTGAAAGAGAAACTGTAATAGTGAAAAAAGAATTACGGACATTATTGAGGCGAATTTGAAATGAAGCGATGGACTGCACGAAAAGTTGGAAGGAGAAAGTACTATTCGGGTTCACAGCGCGTGCATGCAGAACTATATAAGACATACTCCCCACTAGTATCAAAGCTAATTAACCGATAACATCTTTCAACATCTGCAACTTTTTTAAAGATCTCAGAAGCAACGTTCGATTTAACAAGAAATTGCTACATTTGTTGAAAAGACTCCAGTATTAAAACTACATCAGAGCACAAGAAGTGTTTTCATATGTTTGTGACTTTAGAAATGAGGCAAAATCTTATTAAGAAATGTGAGTGGGGAGAAAGGGTAAGGACAAGGCTTCTTATTGTGAGTAATCTTGTGGTACCAGAAATACGGTGCAATGGAAACGGTTCCAAAGATTTTTTAAGAACTAAACCAATTGGAGAACTCGAGGCTCGACCAAAATAGAAACAGGGGAATTAATTTTGCATGTTATATGATTAGATATAAAACAGTGACAAATGCCAGTACACTCTGATTGAATTAAAAATATTTTGAAACTTGTATCTGGTCACGAGGATGGCTGTCGTATACAGTAAAAAAAATTATAATATTTTAAGGATCGGATCATTGTTTCAAATGTTTCTGGAAGGAAAAATGTACTCTGCTTATCGAACACGGCTCATAAAATTATGTATCAATGATATAACGACAGGAAAAACTGCCCCTGCTAGTGGATGGTTAAGGATAATATTAGATGCAGCCGACATCATACGAGAAGACATACAGAGGATGGCTTATGACTAAAGTATATACCCAGATTTTATTGATAGCAAGTCTGACGATCAAAAGCTCATTTTAGGTCTTTATAGAGAGTGTAACGACAAAGAAGAATGCTTCTGAACCACTGAAAGTTAACACGAAGTGCATTGCGCTAAGCCATGCTATAATATTAACTGTAAGACCAAGATTATTCCTGTCACCCATGCAAACAAGTATAGTATTAACCCTTCATCGATTATATGGATCAAAATATCTATTCAATCTATTACCGTCCATTGGAATCTGCGCATCATACCATGAAACTTGTTTGCATGATCTCTCTCATCACTGCAGCACTATCAAATATTAACAGTGAAAAGTTTCATCAGCATGTGTTTGGCAACACAGATGTAAATATTAACCCACTGCATAATTTAATTACGTTCCATGCTATGGAAGGGATCCACTGTGTTACACCTAGTACCAGTATTAACACTGAGGTAAAGGTTCAACGAATTCAGAGTGGCTCTTTCAATCTTGAAGGTTTTCGTCTGTGTTAGTACACAAAGAAAAGTGGTGGAAGTGGCCTTAATAACATGCTTGAGGATTTCAATGAGCTCAAAAACTGTCGGCACTCTTAAGAAGCAACTCACTACATAAATCAGCTAGTCATCATCATCACATTTGATCCACCTACGCTGAATTGAATTTGATTGCATTATGGCATTTAGGTATCTATGGCTCCGACCGGAATAAGGTAGGAGAAAGGATGAACTGTGAACCCGAATAGTTCTTTCTCCTTCGAACTATTCACGCAGTCCATCGTTTAGTTTCAAATTTCCGTAATTCTCTTTTCACGATTACAGTTTCTCTTTCAATTTATATCCCACTAAGAGCACGCTGTAAATCAAAATCAACTATTCTTCATTTATTGTATTTCTAATAAATATGTACTTTCTTAAGTTTAATGCATTCATTCCGCTACGTAAACTTTCGCAAGTTCCTGACAGTTTTTTTTACAACGGTAATCGATTACCAGGCTCTGTTAGAAAATAATAAATATAACCCATAGCATTCAATTGACAATACATCATCATCAAAAGGTAAATTATAATAAAAATTAAAATTACCAACTATTAGTAATATGACTAACCTTATCGTAATAAATTCTCTGAGGTATTATTTGTTTTCCTGAGCAAAGAAATAGCTTAAAATTCACAGTATCTTCTTCTTCTTTTTTTCATTACGCACATAACAATTTCGATTCAACTCAAAAGTTAATCAAGCTTACTTTGGCAAGTGGAATGATGACTTGATGCAGGTTTAGCAAATTTAAGCCAAAAGGTTTAAACAATGTTGCATCAAGCACTTTAGTTTACAAGAATCAAGGTTGAAGTATCCTTGCGAGGATAAGAAAGGAAAATAAATTGTAATTCTTACAAAAATAAAAACGTTCTGGATAGGAATCGAACCGAGGTAGGGGTGAACGGTTCCCGAAAACGTAAACCGCGGTTTCGGTTTGCCACTTGGACCATTTTTGAACGGTTAACCGAAACCGAAACCGAACCGTTTCCAAACCGAACCGAAACCGGTTAACTGGTTTTTGGAACACCCCTAGGATGAGTTTAATGTTTCATACTAAACGTAATTTCCCCTGGAATATATCATCCACCCTTCAAGAAATTGCCTTCCCGCCCCCCCTTCCAGGGTATCTCTTGTAAATCTGCCCATGCCGTAAAATTGTCTTCCAACTGATATTAAGAGTTTTATTCCAATTTCCAAAGCATCATTGAAAGTACCCGCACAGTATGAACCCTCAATTGTTTCAGTAATATCGAAATAATTTTACATCTGAATAAAGTTATACCGAAAAACATAACATTACAGCCCCATTATAATCTCTGGGTGGACGGTTCCTAATAACGCAAACTGCATTTCTATCGATTTCGAATATTGAACTGAAACCGAACAAAACAGTCCTTAAACAGGACCCAAAAGTTCTTAAACGGAACCGAACCGAACCGAAACTTTCCCGAACCGAACCAAACCGTTCCCAAACCGAACCTAACAGGTTTGAAGTCCAAACCGACTGATTCGGTTTAAACTACAAACTGAACCGAAACCGGTTGACTGGTTTTTGGAACACCCCTAAACCGAGGTCCATTGGCTCACCAATCCGATGCTGTAGTCACTAGACCACGCAATCACAAGCCCGAGCTCGAATTCGAAACCCTATTTACACTCAGTCCTTCAGATCGCAGACACCTCTAGTAAAAGGGGGGGAGTTGGCGAAGATTAGACTACGTCGAAATAGGCCTGGCACGTGATGAAACTTCAGTGCACTGAGACGACAGTGAAAGTGCAACGAAAACAATGAAATAAATTTAAAGTTGGACAAGATTCCTCACATAGTTGCTGGTTTCAATAAGTTTGAATTAGTTTCGTTATAACAACCAAGGCACTTGTTTTGACACCAAGTTTACTAAGTTCAACACAATACCAACTCAACAAGCTCGAAGCAAGTGACCAACAACCTTGTTGCAAGTTGGCATGCTATCTGGGTACGTGATATATCACATGAAAAGGCCGTTAAAATACACTACCAATTCATCACCTATTTTACTTGCCAGCAAAGACAAATTGTTACATTCGTCGACAGCTCAGAACTGCCTAATGTGGATAGGGTGATGGGGCGTAGGTAAAGCAATGTTAGCGCGCTGTTGCGCGTCAATGCTACCTCACTAACTAACACAGTAATTGTTTAACCATATTGATATATACATTATTTTAAAACTTATGGAACAGGCAACAACTTTATTTGCAACATGTTTTGTTATTGTGAGTTTAAAACAAGTTACATCGTAAAAAGTGTAAATATTGTTATTTTGCGCTTTTGATCTGAATTACGGCAAAACTACTGGCAACATGTATGATAAACATTTTTGTAGCCTGTCATCTAGGAATTATAGCGAAAAAAGAATCATATAGTTATGTTTATTGGTTACGGAGATATAATACAATTTCTGAAAGTCTGTAAATTTGTAGTTCGGGGGAATTGGGGAAGGAGGCACGGGGGGGAACTTTTGGAAAAATGCACCTCGAGTAATGATGTAACAACTGGCCAAAATTCAGCTTTCTCCTAATTATTTCCCACATTTGCCCTTTTTCCCTTTATTTCCTGGGCTATTAGTATTATCACTTGCAACCACCGAATTTTCCAGTTGTTCTTAAGTACCTTCAACCGCTACATGAAGAAGGTTTGCTACCCTGCAGAAAGAAGAACTGCTACAATCTGCTATCACCTTTAGGTGGTGGCATTTCCACACCCAGAAGATGAGGATAGTTTAGGGCCACGGTATACTTTCAACATTTGAATTTTAAAGCAGGTTTCTATGTATCTTTAGCGAGGAGGTCAACTATATACCAATGTTCTCATAAATAAAAAAGCACCAGCGCTTGGAGTGATGACGCCAGAAAGCACAGAATCTGCGACCGTTGGCCTTCTTGAGGTTTCTGATATGTCAGCAAACTTTCGAGAGTTGAACCAACATATTCAAATGAAGGTGCACAGTGACATTTTATTTATATTTGTATGAAGGTATACGAAACCACCCTAAAACGGCAGGATGTAGTTTCTCATTTTCTAAACATATGGGAATGAATGTAGTTTCAGAACTATATTTCATACAATCGAACAATGAGTAAACATCTGAGCTATACTTGCTTTCCTCCTATTTCTGCCATAACGTCAAAACGCTGCAGATAACCACAACGTTTAGACCTGTCTTAAGTAGAGGTTCCGATTCGATTCGCCTGCCAAAGTCAGTTTTTCAAGCACGGAATGCGGAGATAGTTCTGGACATAACGGAGACCCCTCGAACATTCTATCCTACGGAAGCTCCTACATCCGAGAATTCTATTCCATTCGAAAATTCTATCTACTCTATGAAGGCCACTACTTTCAAGGAGTCTAATGTATAGGCTGCTACATTCTGCGAAGGCTGCGACATTCGAAGATGTGGTTCTATGAAGGCTGCTACATTGGAGGATTTACGAAGGCTGCAACATTCGAAGATCTGGCCCTATGAAAGCTGCTACATTCGAGGATTTTACGAAGGCACCAACATTCGAGGATGTGGTCCCATGAAGGCTGTTACATTCTAGGATTTACGAAGGCTGCAACATTCGAAGATGTGGTCCTATGAAAGCTGCTACATTCGAGGATTTTACGAAGGCTACTACATTAGAGGATGTGGTTCTATGAAGGCTGCTACATTCGAAGATTTTACGAAGACTTCGACATTCGAGGATGTGGTTCTATGAAGGCTGCTACATTCGAAGATTTTACGAAGGCACCAACATTCGAGGATGTGGTCCCATGAAGGCTGCTACATTCTAGGATTTTACGAATGCTACGACATTAGAGGATGTGGTTCTATGAAGGCTGTTACATTCTAGGATTTACGAAGGCTGCAACATTCGAAGATTTTACCAAGGCAACAACATTCGAGGATGTGCTATGTTAGAAATTAGAAGATTCTACGAAAACTGTGACCTTCGAGGTTTCAATTCTATGGAGAGTTTGTAAACTACTACTTTCGAAGATTTTACTCTCTGGTAACCGTGAAACTGAAACCGAAAAAAATTAGGAGTGCTGTACATACATTCTGAATTTGTATTTAAACAAGTTCAATTTCTTGCATGAAAGTAAGGTTGAAGACTAAAATTTGATTCATCTCGTTGATCTGAAACTACGAGATGAATCAGCGAGTGTTGGCGAGGTGTCGAAAATCCACTGCCTCCTTTACATAAACACCACGTGTGGAAAAAAAAAGGTGAAAGATATAGATAATTTACCAAACGCTCCTCTTCATCAGGAGATCGCTCTACAGTTGAGTTATTAGTAGATATACGGCAATTTCACATTAAAAATTTGGGAATTTTGCACAAAATGTAAGTTTCTAATTTTATCGCAATATGTATGGAAAATTTCGCATTTTGTAGTAAAATAAAAGAAAAGCACACCTTGATTACACAAGTTTACAATAGGACCAACGTTCCAGCTAACACCCCTTTCCAACGATAACTGTCTCTTATTATCAATTTGTCCTTATTATTATTTTATGTTTTTTCTTTAGTAATCCAACAACCTTTATTGCATCAATAGATTGAACATTTCAAAAAGTTTTGAATAAATACACATGAAAAATCTATAAAATATAATAAAACAGGGCTTTGCATAAATCGCATTTAGATGTAAACTTAACTTGATTTTTATATGAGCCAGTCTAGTAACTGTGGACTTGGGCCCGGCACGATTCGCCTTTAGCTGTTAAAATCCACACCGATGCCCCTGCCGGGACTCGAACCCGGGACCTTCAAGCCGATGGCCTACCGTAACAGACCGCTCGGCCGGCATTTAGATGTGTAAACATTTCGTTAAACAGATTGTGTATCTAAATAATCGTGTAAATAAAATCTTTAAGAATTTAAATTGTTAGTGTGGGTAATGCCTTACAAACCAGGTCATAAAAATCTAGTGTTGTTTTCATCGTGAATGCGAAATTTCCGTATTTCTAGATATTAGTGATACAACTAACTTATGTACATAATATGTTCCTCAGGCCAATCAAATTATATTTGCTTATAGAATACCGGTATTCTATAAAAGTGTAAATAGTATTCAATCAATTCGCACAGCGAAATCTGCTCAATGAAATTAATATTCCAACATAGAAGAGAAAATTAATATTCCTGCAAATTAATACGCTCCTTCCTAAGCAGCAAAACAAACAATAGGCATATTTTCATAACAGCTTGAAGACAATGGTTCAGTTAAGACGATGCTTCGTTTTGAAGGAAGGAAGACAGATCTTTGAAGATAAGAATAAAGACAAGTCTCTTCTACGTCAGATACATGTATGATGTCATCACCAAAACAATCCATTTCTTAAATGACCTAAACATATTCTCCTGGTGCTTGGAACCCATCTATTATCGTTCCCTGTATTCACGACACCATTAATTCTAGAGGCACAATCGAGATCGAAAAAAAAATTATCTCTAAATCCGTTTCTGTACGTATTCGAGGAAACTGGTTTTCATACTTGATTTATATCAAATGCAAATTCATGTGGAGATTGTTATTTAACAAGTCTCCGTATTTTTTTCTTCTTCGATCTTCAGGTATTGAATCTATGGAAAAATAAGAAAAAAGCAGTAGAATTGTTTTCTGGATAGATCATTTTTAAACTTCATTGACACCTCCAATATATGAAGTTCAGCAACTTGGTCGTATATTGAAGAACTCTCCTCATCGATTTGCATAATCTGTTCGAAATGTAAAAGTAAACAAGATAGGATAGTACCATTCAGCCATTTACCTGGTGTGATTGAGAAGACAAGGCTTCAAAAACTTTGACCATCAAAAGCTGGATCACTTCTAGCCCATTTGATACAACACAATTACATAATACTCATCAGCAAAGTTTTAGATGATGACGTCAATGGAATTTCACAAAAATAATTTTAAAGCTGAAAATTTTTAATTACAAAATTCCTACAAGTTGAGAGTTTCTGCACTTACAGCCTTACCAATTCTTTCTGATATAAAACGAATTGAATCAAGTACAAAATTATTCTAAAAGTTATGATGATTTCCAAAATACGGTAATTAAAGTCATCATTATCATCATATTCAGCCGTTTTCTATCCACTCTATCCGTTTTCTATCTCCTTTTCTTTCCACATATCTCGGACTCCTGCTATCCTCATCCATGTAGCTTCTGAAAAACGCATGATTTCATCTACTTGTTTTACATTTGAACGTCGTCTCGGTCGTTTCTTTTCTCTAGCAATCCAATGTAGTACATTTGTCGTCCATCTTCCATCTGTTCGTCTAGCTATATGACCGGCCCATCTCCACTTCATCTTCTTCGCAGTCTTGATTACATCCTCTACATTTGTTTGTGCGCGAATCCATTAATTTGTCTTCCTGTCCGTCCTGGTTATTCCTAGCATGCATCTCTCCATTGCTCTTTGTGTGACTCTCAATCTTTGAGTCGTTTGCGCATTCAATGTCCAAGTTTCACAGCCGTACATCATCACAGATAAGACACATTGATTATAAACTTTATGCTCAGAAACATTGGTAGTTTGCTTTTGAAAATAAAGTATACTCATCCAAACGAACTCCACGCCATTTTACATCTTTTATTTATTTCATCCGTCAACTTGGCATTCGATGTTTTGAGGTGGTCTAGGTAAACATACTCATCAACTATGCCTATTGTCTCTCCGCTAATCTTTACTTCCTTCTTTACAGCATGTTGATTGTTCATAAGTTCATTTTAAGGCCTATTTTCGAACTCTCATTATTCAGTTCTTCCATTCTGGTTTGTAGTTCTTCTGCACTTGAAACAAACAGGACTATATCATCAGCAATTCGTAGGTGATGAAGAAATTCGCCATTATTTTTTAATCCAAATTCATCCCAATTTTACTTTAGGAACATTCTCTCCAGGACCGCAGAAAACAGTTTTGGAGAAACTGAAACTCCTTGCCTTACTCCCTTTCCAACATTAAATTTTTCATTTTCTTGATGCTGTCTAATGACAGAATGTCAGTCGAGTAAATGTTTTGCAGTAACTTGATGTATGTACTTTCGATATTCATGCCTTGATGTTCATTTGATTTAAGTACTGTTGCCAAAGAGACCGAATCGAAAGCTTTTTCAAAATCTATGAATCCCAAACATAGTGAAAGTTCATATTCATTAATCCTTTCCATAACTTCATTCAATGTTTGTATGTGGTCCATTGTGCTAAATCCACGACGAAATCCAGCTTGTTCCCTTCCCTGGTCTCGTTCTCGTTCAATACAATTCAAAATAACTTTGGTGAACATTTTCTATAGAACGGACAGATAACTAATTGGTCTGTAGTTTTCGACGCGTTCTTTGTCCCCTTTCTTGTACAACAAAATGAGAAAAGCATTATTCCAACTTGACGTTATTTCTCTCTTCCTCAGGCACATCGACAATAATTTAGCAAGTACCCCTTTCATCCTTTTACCTCCCCATTTAAACATCTCTGTTGTGTAAAAGCGGTTTTCCGTTCTTCATCTCCCGAAGTACTTTATCCACTTCTTCTTTCATTACGTCTGGGATTTTCTTCTGAGTCTTCATTTCCTAGCTCTTCCTTGGAGTAGTACAATTCTCTGTAGAAATTTTCAAATATTTTTATAATTTCTTCCTTATTTCGTGTTAGGGTCCCGTCTGGTCTCTTAACTACAATTATTTGCTTTTTCCCTATCATGAGCTGCTGTTTGGCTTTCTTCAGTCTTGTTTTCCTCGATTGTATTTCTAACAAGATTTTCGTTATATCTTCGTACATTCTCTCTTATTTTCTTCCTTACGGTCTTATTTAGTTCTATATACTCAATCCCCTTTATGCAATTTTCCTTTTCTTTCATTTCCTTTCTTTTCTTCATCAAGGGTTTAGTCTCTTCTGAGATTTTGCTGTCCCCTTTCTTTTTCATGCCTGCTATTTCCCTGACTGTCACTCTTATTATTTCAGTCAGTATTTTATTTCTGCTATTGATGTCTTCTTCATCCTCTAACTCTTCCAAGGCGCTAAATCTGTTGCTTAGTTCTATCTCGAATGTCTATCTGTGTTTTCCTAGATTATCCAGATCTAAAAGTGGCGGTATTCCTCTGATAAGTTTCTTTCTCTCAAGTTTAGTATTTAGTTTCGGCTTACATTTCACCATCCTATGATCACTCGAGACTTTGAAACTGTTTAGAACAGACACGTCTTGCAGAATTTCCCTGTTATTCGATAGAATGTAGTTTATTTCGTTTATAGTCCCATTTGGGCCTTTCCATGTCCACTTTCTCTGGGGCGGTTTCTTGAAAATTTTGTTGCAAATGAGCAGTCTGTTGGCTTCTGACAACTCTACTAACTTCTCTCCTCTCTTGTTTCGTTTGAAAAATCCAAAGTTTCCCACTTTCGTGTCACTGCTCTGCTTGGTTCCTACTTTCGCATTGAAGTCTCCCATTTCAATTTTGTAATGCGATTTGCTACTATCCAAAATCTTCTGTATCTACTCGTATAGGTCTTCGATTTCCTCCTCCGTATGTGAGGCTGTTGGAGCATACACTTGTATAATTTTCATACTGTATCTCTTGTTTATCATTATTACCATACGTGCGGTTCTATCTGAAATTCCTTCTATTTCTGTTATCCGTGTCTTCAGGGCCTTATTAATTATAAAGCCAACGCCTGTCGGTTTTCCAATTTCTGTTCCTTTGAAGTAGAACGTGTGCCCTGACGGTAGTTCCAACTGTTCTTCATTCTTCCTCCACACTTCTGATAGTGCTATAATGTCCCAATTAATCATCTTAAGTTCATTCTTCAATTCTTTTAATTTGTCCTTTGCTGCAAGTGACTGATAGTTGAGAGTCGCCTCGTATAGGTCCGTTCGAGTTGCCGTGTCGGTGTCCTGGCAGTCTACAGTCCAAGACCGGGAATTTTGACCCTCTGACTTCCTACAGGACTGACCGCTGCCGTTGCCAGCTGCATCCCGTCCTCCGGGCAATGAGTACCTCCGAGGCTGTTTCCTTACTTGTACCATCATATGTAAAGAAAGGAGGGGTGCAGACATTTGACTTACCACGCCGTCTGCTAATGCGGGTTGGTGAGCAGTCCACCCATGTTCGTTCGCCAAGCAGTTGCTTGGGTACTAACAGGCCCCCACGAGGTGAACGTATGGACTGGACATTAGGCGTCTACTCCGGTCGGTTCCCTTAAGCCTTAGCAAGATGAATGTAGGGGTCTCCTCCCAGTTAGTGGTAGAAACCTTTTGTGGCGAGAGTCCCGGTTTGCCGGTCCTGTCCCAGTTTCCCGGCCGTTAATATAAGGTAAATTAAAATAAAATAATAAATACCAGGTTTCCGAAATACACTTTTTTTTTCGTAAGTACGGGATGCGACGCGCTTAGAAACATATTGCACGGATAGGTACTAGAAGTTTTATTTAAATTTGAAAACACAAATATACGAGTTCTAATGTCATTTTAAACAGAAACTATGTTGGCAATAATAATAATTATTATTATTGTTATTATTATCGAAATCAGCGGAAATTCAATACAAGGGTACTATTTGTCACACGTTTGGATGAAGATGTAACTGCGGAAGAAATTGCCAATTATGTGAGACTACAAACAAAAGTTAAAATAGTGAAGTGCGCGTAACTCAAAATTAATCACAGTGGGTATGCGTCCTTTTATGTTAAGGTGCAGGAAGTGGACCTTTAGTGTATACAGGCAGCAGATGTCTGGCCTGAAGGAGTTTTGTACACAAGATTTTACGGGAAATTAAGAGGCGAAAGTGTTATGGAGACATATAGCGTAGGTATACAAGATGTTACTGCGGAATCACGTTGACTACAAACGCAGCAAACAGATGGAACACGGTATAGTGGACTCCAGAAGTCGCAAGTTGAAGGACTGAGTGTATACATGCAAAATGCTAGGGGGCTTAATACGAAATCAGTGGAGTTCTGTGATGAAGTTAATATTGATTTGTATGATATAGTATGTATTACAGAGAGTTGGTTTCATCCTGATAAAGTGTATCTCAAACAACTTGAGGGACAGTATAGCATTATAAGGTGTGATAGAGACCCAGCAAGGGTGGGTTAACAAAGAGGGGTGGATGTTTAATGTGTATTAAACATGGCATTAGTTATGAATCTCTAAATTTTGTGTATGCAGGAGTAGATATGATTTGGGTGAAAATACTAGATAGGAGCAGTAAGCGTATCGTTTTGGGTTTACACTATTTACCGCCAGACACTAATGTTGAACTCTTCAACTCATATATGGAGGAGCTTGTGAACAAGTTCCTGTGTACAAGGGTAAAGCTGATAGTTTGTGGGGATTTCAATGTACCAGGAATCGATTGGAGTACTCGGGAAATAACAACTACGCATCACTATATCAAACAAAAGGCAGATAAAGTTCTTGAACTCACGACAACACTCGGTTTGGAACAGATTAATAAGCCATATAGTGACGACAATCCCTCAACGGTATTGGATCTCTTCCTAACTAATGACCCGGATTTACAGGTGGAGTTTGATATACACCCGTTAACAAAAAATGATACATATCATCCAGCGATTTTTTTTTCAAATTTTGGTTAATAGAATCGAGGAATCTGAAAATAGAACAGTGAAATTATGCTACGACTTTAATAGAGCAGATTTTGCGCATGTGTTTCAGCTCCTTAGGAGAGAAATGAGGCATCCACTTACCAAAATAGGGGTTGACAATATGACTGAAAACATGTACAGGGGCATAAATACATGTTGTGACAAAGCAATACCGGTGAAGAAGGTTGGACTTAAAGGCAAAATGAATCAACCTTGGACAAGCAAGGAGTTACGGAAAATGATAAGAGCGAAGAAGGCACTACACAGTAACTATAAAAGAACTTTTGATAGGAACTACTACATTCAAATTCTCGCAGCTAAGGAAACAAATAAGAAAACTTCAAATTCGCCTAAAAGAAGACTTTCTGCTAAACGTTGAAAATAACATAAGGACTGGAGGAAAAATATTCTGGGACTACTGTAAGAAAATGGGTACAAGGGTGCGAAGCTCTCCAAATGTTACCGGTAAGGAAACGGTCTTTGCCAATGCTTTCATGCAATTCTACCAGAATAGATTCCAGACGCACGGAACACAGAAGAAAGCAGTGCTCGGTGACAACCAAGGCAAGTTAATCGGGATTCCAAGGATTTCAGAGAAGGATGTCCTTAAGACCATAAAGAACTTAAAACCACATACGTCACCAGGCCCGGACAAGATTCCGGGGTACGTTGTAAAAGGTTGCGCTGACCTATTAGTGCCTAGGCTGGCGGAAATATTTAATAGTTCACTTGAATCGGGTATATTCCCTAGGAGATGGAAGTACTCATACATAGTTCCGGTGTACAAGGGAGGAGATATTCAGGATTGTAATAACTACAGGCCTGTGTCCCTCATATGTATTTTCAGCAGAATTTTTGAATCAATTATATATGAACATCTCTATTTTAATGCTAAATCTATCCTACACGAAGCACAGCATGGCTTCCAAAAGAAGAAGTCAATAGAAACAAATTTATTCACGGTGATTAATTTTATCGAGGATGAAATATCCAGGACTGGCCAGGTTGATGTTTTGTACGTTGATTTACAGAAATCATTTGACTCTGTTAGTCACTCGATATTGTTACATAAATTAGAATTACTAGGCCTCTCACCTCTTTTTGTGAAATGGTTCGGTAGTTATCTATGCAATCGAACCTTCTCGGTGAAAATAGAGCAAACAATATCTGCTGTCGGATGCATTCAAATAGGAATACCTCAGGGTTCTCCATTAGGGCCGCTATTGTTCTTGCTATTCGTGAATATTCGTGCTATTCGCCAATGAATATTACGAAGGCCAACGTGGCGTTATATGCGGACGATGTTAAACTGTACAAGGCAGTAAGGGGACATAAAGATGTGCAGGGAGTTCAGGGAGCACTTGAACAACTAAACAACTGGTGCGAAATGAATGGAATGCGTATAAATCCGGAAAAAACAAAACATGTTGTTTTCACTAGAAAAACACATTATATAGCATAAAGATATTCTTTGAAGTATATTCACATAGCAAAAACAGAGACAATAAAAGACCTGGGATCATCTTTGATAGTAAGCTTTCGTACGAAAAACAGGTGCAGAACATGGTGAATGGAGCCCGTAAACCCATAGGCTATATCTTCAAGCAATGGCCTCAGTTCAAAAACATGGAGAGTTATATAACGTTGTACAAAGGCGTGATTCGGCCGAAGATCGAATTTGGTGCTTTGATTTGGAATTACCTCCCTGCTTATTTGGAGTCAAAGCTGGAAAGTGTGCAGAAGAGATACATAAGATGTTTGTGCTATATAGCTAAGAGGAACTACAAAAGTAAAACTTACGAATTGTGGTGTGAATCCCTTAAATTGGACACTCTGAAAAACAGAAGAAAGAAGAGAGCTGGGCAGTTTCTTACGAATATTGTAAGCAATGATATATGATATATTGCGAATATATATTGAGCAAACTATGCTGGCGGGTTCCTCATCATAAGACAAGGCAGAAGAATTGTTTGAATGTGGGACAAAAGAATACTACGCTAAGCAGGATGTGTAATAATGTGATGGATTGCTAAATGGTCAGGTTAGATTTTCATTTTGTACATTTCTCAGTTTATTATTGTATAATTAATGTATAATACCCGTGCTGTCTAGGCTATTGTAACTGCTGTATCAAGCACGTAAAATATATTATTATTATTATTATTATTATTCATTACTATAAGATAAGCGGACTAGTATAAGATAAATAAGATGTCATGGTCATGGACTTCGAATCGGGAGTAAGAAGGTAAACAGGTTCGAACCCTGCTGCCGGCGATACTGACTGAAGTTTTCCATGATTTTCCACAGTTTCACCAGGTGAATGCCACTATGTTACTTAGACAAAGATGCTGGACGCTATCTTCCCTAACCCTACACCCGGCAAAGTGATCAGTAAGGAACGTCATCCCCTAGGCCATAGCTGCCAAGACGATTCATGTAAAGAATATTAAAAATTACATTTGAATTTTATTTACGACCTTTAAGCATCCAAGGTTCAGGCCGGGATAGGGCAGCGGAAAGGATTCGGGAAGGTGTTGGCCAGGCTACAATGTTGAAGGTGCCATCCCAGTATTTGCCTGGTGTGACTGAGGAAAATCCCTGGAAAAAACTCAGTCAGGATAGTCGACCGCTGGGATCGAACCCACGACCTACCGAATGCTACGCCAATGCTCGCTACCACTGGACTACGGCAGCTTGGTAATTAAAAATTACATAGGTGAATGCGTTTCTAAATTGAAAGGACTACTTTTAGTTACTAGCACGAACAGTGTCATGTATTGTAATGTACTTCTTTTTCTATATCTTTTGTTATTACTAAGAGTTCCGTCTAGAGGTAGACACTAATTCAGAGAAAGGTCAAGAGAAAAAAAAAGAAAAAAATGTCTAAAAAAACAAAATAGAAACTCTACGCCTCAATGACAAGGTGGGAAAGTTCTTGCTCTCGGTCATGTCAGTCGCACACACACACACACACACACAGAAACAGAGAGAGAGAGAGAGCGAAAGAGAGAGAGAGAGAGATACACATCAAACATATCGCAAAGAATCGGGAACACAAACCGACCAATAGTAAATTGGCCATGACGTTTGATGGGAAGAGAACCAAGATCGACGTGAACAACTATACGACCGATACCAATTGCAAAAGCGAAAAATGGAAAGAGAGAGAGAGAAAGATAGAGAGATCAAGCCATGTACAGTTGCGGTGACGGAACCACAAGTGTCGAACTCTATTTCATTCAAGGTTCGCTGGTTTTACATCACCACTCTTCCTTCCACCTTCCTACAACTGTGATAGTTTCATATCAGGTTTTCTCCTCATAATTTCCCCATTCAATCTCGAAAATTCCCGTTTCTAAGGCAAAAATCCCTTAGGTTACAACTAATTTTTACAAATGTGATTATCCTACATCAACTAATTTACTCTGATACAGCAAGATAATTTACTTGGAAGGCACACGTTTATTACACACTCGTCAAGTCTGCGAACAGATTTAAAAAAAATAATTGAAATCCGAAACTCATCTTTTTCTTATAAAATCCACATTATTTGCCTATTTTTTAAGAGAAAAATAAATAAATTTCGGGGCCTCCAGAGCCCCTAAATATGTCCCTGGCGAAGAATGCTGAGGAGCATGAGGTGACGCTATGATTTGGCAGTGTTTCATTCCACGAAAGTGAAGCAGAAGTGACATGTTGATTGAACGATAAAAATATATATATATACTTCGACGCAATATTCCAGTCCCTATCTCGGTACCCTGCCGTTAAAATGTACAGCTATTTTTTTTTTGTATATTACCTCTCTAGAGGACGTAGATTCTCCTAGCAAAATTTCAGGGTAAATTTCTATATGATCTCATTGACGGTCTCCTTGTTAGGAAAAGCTTTAGATTCGGTCTCTACAAGTTCATCAGTTCGTTTAGGAGAAACTTTAGATTCTGTCCCTATCAATTCATCAGTTCGTTTAGGAAAAACTTTAGATTCGGTCCCGACAAGTTCATCAGTTCGTTTAGGAGAAACTTTAGATTCAGTCCCTACAAGTTCATCAGTTCGTTTAGGAAAAAACTTTAGATTCGGTCCCTACAAGTTCATTAGTTCGTTTAGGAGAAACTTTAGATTCGGTCCCTACAAGTTCATCAGTTCGTTTAGGAGAAACTTTAGATTCGGTCCCTACAAGTTCATCAGTTCGTTTAGGAAAAAACTTTAGATTCGGTCTCTACAAGTTCATTAGTTCGTTTAGGAGAAACTTTAGATTCGGTCCCTACAAGTTCATTAGCTCGTTTAGGAAAAACTTTAGATTCGGTCCCTACAAGTTCATCAATTCATTTAGGAATAATGACAGTTCAGTCTATTAACTTATTAAGCTAAGGATCACACGGTGTTGCAGTCTGAAGCGAAGTTAAAACACTGAAATTAAGAGAAAAATAAAACCACGCTTCCTCGTTAGTATAATGGAAACCTTAAGTACTTAGGAAATAACGGTATTGCAAATAAAACTCATTTGAAAATGAATGAAATCTAAATTACTTAAAGATATCATCTTTATCAACTCGGCAGAATATTATTGAAACCCGATCTATATCGTTCAGCATTTGATAAGGTAGTATTGAGCTGTTTTACATTTAACAGTGTAGAAGGGTAAATGGAGACTTGTTTATTAATATTTTATCTGTAATTCTTGAAAACTCAATTTATAAAGAGCTCACGCATAAAAGGTGGTCAACTGGAAGTTACTCTTCCGTCTTAATTCACAAGAACTGTTGGACTCCACGTCGTTTGACAAAACATTGATTCGAGAGAAAGATTTGGCAAAAAACATAGCATCCCTCGCATCTATAGCGTATTTACCTTGTCATCTGCTAAATTGTTTACAGGTTCAAAACACTGTAATATGCAACCTTACTTGATAAAATTAATATAGAATTTATAACAGAAAAGTCAACCAAGATATTACTCGCGGATATTTCCCGGTCCGTGCAGGGACATTAATTTATTTAATTTTTTAAAAATAGAATCTAAGATGGTCATAATTATATCCAGCCGTTTTCTATCCACTGCTGGATGAAGGCCTCCCTGAGTTCCTTTGTAAGAAGTCTCGGTCGGCTGCTGACGTGATACATGTAGCTCCTGAGAAATGCTTGATTGATTTCATTTAACCGTTTTCTAGGAAGAGTCTTTTCTCTGGGAATCCGTATAGCCACCACCTAGTGCATATCCTTCATTAGCTACACACGTACAAGTATTTTCATATAATTTTCTGGGAGAGAACAAGCAATATATAAGCAAACACCAGCAAATTGTTTTTCAAGTAAATTGAATACATAGACCTAATTTGGTGTCCAAAATACCATATGCTGATATTATTATACATTTCAATACCACCGGAAAGATAACAAAAGACTATCTATGCTCAGTGCACTTTGAAATTAGTTTCACAGGAAAAATACAAGTATTAAACCTTTTTTTGGATGCTTTTTGTCACACCACCTGTTCTCTCTTTTTACCTCCTAAATTTCTCGTATCGAAAGGATATTCCCTCGGTAACAGAAAAGCCTCACCGCGTCCATTCTTTGTCTTGAATCATTCCTATATACATATCAATAACTGAGACTAATTTTTAATGTCTCGATACATAAACCTTACTATGTATGACAAGAATAAAAGAGATAATAACATGACGAAGGGTAAGGATCACATTTCTTAATTCATTTTGGATGAGCTACGGTTACAATATGTCCACAAAAAGAGGTCTGTATTCATGAGCGAGAAATATCGTGTCCTTGAACACATGTTAAAGTTTCAAGACAAGATCACTGAAACCAAGCCTCCATGTCAATACTTTAGTAATAATTTTGAACTTTTACTGTCTTCTTATTTCTTGCGACTTTATTAAAACCTGCCTGCATTTTTTTAAAATTAAGATACATATCTTCAATATATTCTAATCTTTATGCCTGGATTCCTTACAAGAACTACTATTATTAAAATTTGATGTCAAATCTAAATACTGAAATGTCTTGAGTGTATCCATCGAGATCCTCATTTCGTTTCTATAGCGCTAATATTGTAGTATATTTTAGTATAGTGCTATTACTACAGTACTATTCAGAGGTAAAGCTATTCCCTGTGCGATACGCACGTGCCGTGTACGGCGCATGGGAGATATGGAGGTAGCACTCCACATTTTCTTGACCTACGGTACGACGTGAGGTAGGGTGGTCAGTCCCACGCTCGACCGCCTTTACATTTCCAAGGTGCCCAGGAGTACCAAGGACATTCTGGTGCTCAATTTGATAGGAGGCTGAGTGCACCTCAGAGCGCCAGGCATGGGAACACTCCGATAAAAGTCTCCAGTGTCCTGATTTTAGCGTCTTTGTAAATGTAATCGGTTTCGTTTAAGAAAAACGAATGTTATCACTCGCATAACTTATAAAGGCTTCATTACTATGTTTCTAACCAGACCGTGGATTAAAAACGTAAACATGTAGATTCTTATAATTTTAACATGTTGGTGTGTATCATTGAAATTACTTGACAGAAACAAGTAATCCCACCCCTCACAAAAAGGAGACATTTTCTCATATTACCGAAAAACAAAGTAAAAACTTCCACAATTTCAGAAACTGAGCAGCCGTAGCTCAGTTGGTAAAGCGTTGGTTTCGGATTCTGGGTTCGGTACCTACGGCCGATCATCCTGACTGAGGATTTTTCTCAGTTACACCAAATAATTGCCAGCCCTGGCCAACTCTTAAGCCCTTGCTTCGGCTGACTCCTTGTCGCATCCTTTCCCTTACCCTATCTCAGCCTGAGCCATATATTCCTAAAGGCCATAAAAATAAAATTCAATTCCATTCACAATTTCAGAAAGAATGTATTGTCAGAAGTTCAAACTCCATCCTTCTAACTTTTTTTTCGAGGGGGTAAATTTAGTTAAAATGATCTAACGAATCATATTATTGATGAGTAGATGGTTCTAAAATGACAGACCTACAACATCTATTTTATCGTTCTTTAATTTTGACTTAACTATTTTTGTTTGTTAGATATTCTCAAGAAGTTGGTGAATTTGAATTTATTTATGGCTTTTAGACATCTTTGGCTTAAAACGAGATAGGATTTGGGGAAGGATGTTGGAAAGTAGTCTGCCAGGATCTATTTTGAAAGTGTCATCTAGCATTTGCCTGGTGTGACCGATGGAAACCACCAGAAAAACATCAGCCAGAATGGGCGGGTACTGGTATCATTCGCAGCGGTTTCCAATATTGCTAAACCACGAAGTTTACGAATCTTATTTTAATTTTTTCGGCGTTCTTTCACGTATTTTAACATGAAATGTCATGTAAATGACATGATAGTTCATGTAAATAACATGAAAGTGTGTGTAAATAACATGAAAGTTCATGTAAATAACATAAAAGTTCATGTAAACAACATGAAATTGTGTAAATAACATGAAAGTTCATGTAAATAACATCTAGCGTCACGTGCCGTACACATATCTTTTAAACAAAAATCAAACTTTCACACTTGTTAACGACTTCAGTCGTATTGGAAACGTTGTGTTGTGCGTCAAAAGTGTGTATTCAATACGCAAATTGAATAATAAATTGTATTTCTAACATCGGGCCGTAAACGTTTGATTGTCGTTTAAAAAATACAGATAGCTTGTCAGCATACGGAAATTGCGATAAATGTTTATTAATATTCAGGCGACATTAAAAGTAAATAGTACATTTTCTTCCTCACAGTTAGTAAGTACACTAACTGAGAACATGTGTTAGACAGAAACCTCTATTTATTACTTATATGAAGACATATATCTATTTTTCTAAATGCCATTGTGATTTAAGTAGTAATTACTCTGTAGCAATTAACACGAAACGTAATGCTATTTGTTACGAGTCGGTCGGTTCAAAAATATTTTGTTACTCTTTTCAATCTTGTGTGAGAAATTCTCTTCTTTCTCGCAGATATTACTGTTTAGAAATGTTTTTGTTTATAAACTCATTACACTTAGTTGAAAGAATATTAGCACAGAAAAAAAGCTAGAAATAACCGAATTGCTACTCGTTTCCAGAGAACAGAAAAATCAAAGAAAACTGCGTTTATTTTGCTAGGTTGAGTAAGAAATCAAATAAAACCTGTCTTTATTTTACCAAAATACAGTTTTTGTCTTTTAAGATATTTCAAATATTTTTGGTTCCTGAAAAAAAATAAACGAAAAGTATTAAAAACAGCTCGTTAATTGAAGAACGGGAAGATTCCTCGACATGACATGAATGAATTATGGATTTGGTCCAGCTAAATTTATGGCGTTCCTTTGCGAAGCAGAACAGACGTCGAAACAAAAATCGAAAAGAAGAATTACCGAGTACTGTTTCAGAGTTTCTCTACGAGGCTGAACCATCCTTGATCTAAAAAAAATTTTTTTTAAAAACAAGAGATTACTTAAACAAAAAAAAAGTCACTTCTCCGTTACATATTATTTTCTCCTTTTTTAAAAGTAACTTAAGGCTCTGTATATGTATATCCATGTGTGGGGAAGTACCAAAAAAGCTGCCGTACAACTCTTGAACAGAAATCTGTTGTCAAAGAACTTGTGAATGGACAAGTCTTGTTTTTTTGCTAATCTGAACACATATAGAGAAAGAACGAGCTCTGGAGAAAGAACGAGGCTGCTGAATTAAAAACACACCAAGGTCATATAGAGGTATGTTTCTGGCTTATAACATGGCTCCTTGTCCGTAGGAAGGAAGGTGATAGTGATCTGGACACCAGATCATGCTGGGCGGAGGCCAAGGAGATAAATACTACAAGGAACTCAGTTCAGCTCTCTTTTTTTCTGAGAGGGACGGGGTCACAGTTTGAGGTTGTCTTCGATTGCATTTTGGATTGCTGTTCCCAGCTGCCACACGGAAAGAACTAACAGAAGACTGTTATTTGAGTGACCATAGAACTTTTAGGTCACTTTCTTGCAGAAGTGATCATTTATACTATTGGAAGCACGGTTGATTAATTTAAATCAAAGTATTTAAATCATGATTAAAAGAAAAAAAATCAATATTTTTTTTTTTTAAGCAGAAATAAAGTGCAGCGATTTTGATAATTTTGTGGTTGAATCATATGAAAGTTTTAAAATTCACCTTCCAGTCCTTATGTGATAATAGGCTCTTATGATGTAACCTCAAACCAAAGTAATGGACCTAGAATTTTAAGAAACTATTTGATTGCTTCATTTTAAATTACAAGCGAAATTTTAGAAGAGAACGTAGGAACCTATTTCACATTATACGTTTACAATTTGTATTACAAATATGTTTATTTTTGTAATACATATGACAACTAACACACAGAAAACAAAACAAAAATCCAGTTTCGGTTTACAAAACAAAAATTGTTGTTTCGTAACATTACCTACTTTTTATTACGCAAAATGTATCTGTATCAAATTATGTAATTTCTTCACAAATTGCTCAAAAATAATTTATTCTTAATCGAAGTATAAAGTTTACCTATGTGTATGCTGAAGGATGAATATGCAAAACTGTGTATCTGCTATTGATTTCAATGTATTAAATAGCTATCATTGAATTGAATTTTATCTAAGGCCTTTAGGTAAATTTGGATCAGACCGAACGGATGATGATGGAAAAATTGGTAGAACTACATTGGTGGAACGATTTGGTTCACTACAAAGTCCACATGGCACGGGCCAGGATTGAACTGGGACACCACGGACCGGAGATGAGCGCTCTATCACTGAGCGACCCCAGCTTCAAAATAGCTCTCATACTTTATGGAATTTATTGTCATAAGATTTTGCCAGATTGGTAGCATAATTTTGAGAGCTGAAACTCTAACTGAAATGAACTTAAATATATCATAGAAAACTTAAATCTTATTAGATCATTTCGTTTGAGAGATGTAGCGTGCAAAAAAGAAGCAATTGCGATTATAAAATTTTCAGTTACTTAGAAAGGAAGGAAGGCACAGATGTCATTTTAGAAGGAAAGCAGATACGTAGAGACATTCTAAATCGTTTCTTTTCCGAACGTAATTACGGTGTATACACCTCTGAATCCACTTCATTCATCGTGTACGTACGAAAGTAACGTAGAAGTTCCCTACACGTTGACTTTCCTTTGTAAAATATACCATAAGTAACGCCATATCTTCTTTCCTTTTCAAAACTATTACAAGTTGTTATAATTGCCCATTTTTCATGGCTATCTTCCGTAGCGAACACCATATATTTGTGCATTTCACTTTAGTGTTTACTAGCTAAGGTATTTGATAAGGAAAACTAACTTAGTAGCTGTATCAGTGGTGCAAGTTATTTAAATAAAAAATTCGATTCAAATAAAAAAAATCAACAAAAATGATTTTTTTTAATCATTATTTTTTCAACCCTGATTGGAACTTATAAGTAGCCTACAGGTTCTGTTGTGCGTGAAAAGGGCCATTTCTAACAAAATGTTCCATAGCTGATTGGTGTTCCTGTTTACCTCTTTCCCTGTATATAGAATTAAAAAACAGTCTATCATTTACAGTGAACTACTTTCTAAAATTTCCTTTATGGGTTTAATAGGTAACTTTGGCCTATGCCCGTCATGTCTGAGAGAAGAAGTCCCTCGGACATCATTCTTCCAGGGGAGGGATGCTGTCTGAGAGAAGAGGTCCCTCGGACATCATTCTTCCAGGGGAGGAATGCGGAACATAGCGGTCAGGATATTTATTCCGGCTTTTGCCTAATGAAGCTAAGAGAAGGCCTGGAAAGCTTCAGCCAGAGTGCCCAATAACGGAACTCGGAACCCTTGTGCCTCCTGCTTGCCGTGATTCTAGCTTTCAAATATGTTCGATCTTCAAATTAGGTTGTAGAAATATATATATATATATTAATGTTCTTCATTCAAAGAGGTCAATTAAAGTTACGTTAGGCTTGCCAGACGTCCCGGCTTGATTGGGACATTTCAAAATTTTTATTGAAATTTATTTCTTACCATACAAAATGTTCACTGCTAATTTGCCTATTGACAATCATTGTGAGGTGCCCCAGTTAAATCTGGCAATTCTACCATTATCTCGTTCTTGTATTGTCTTACATAGAGTCTTTTATTCACGAAATGGAACCATGATCTAAATGGAACCAAATGCACGAAGTTAACATTTTATCTAGTCCAAATCTTAATACATTGCTTAGTTATTCTAAAAATATTATTTCCCGTTTAAGTGACATTTGACTAAAAAAGTGAAAACAAGACCATTTATAAACTATATTTTTGTTGAATAGTAATTTCGCATAGTTTCCTCGTCTGAACGATTGAAATCATACTATGAGCTAAGTGAGGCCATTTTCTGCTAGTTTCTGCCTTAGTAAATAAGATTAAAGAAGCTTGCATCTTGATTTGCAGTTCCATCAGAAAAAAAAAGTACGTTTTATTTTCAGTAATTGTAAGTGCAATTATCAATGAATCTACATCGTTCGCATGAACGGAAATCCATCCATTGCTTTCTGTGCGGCTAGCATTAATTTTTACAAGCACCAATTTATTGTGGCAGTCGTGATTACAGATAGCACGTTTGCATAACCTCACCACGTTAGGACAATAGCGAAAATGTAACGTTAGTTTAAGGCGAAGGGAAGCCGAGAGGCAAAAGTGGAAGGTGAAAGTTAAAGCGGAATTCACACATGAGATCTCGTGTGGGGACCAAGCGAAGACTTGAGGGTAAAGGTGTGTATGTGTGTGTGTGTGTGTGTGGAGGGGATTAAGACTATGTTAAGGAAACGTCAGGGTGTGACAAAATAAGGCCGAAGTGAAGCAACGTGAGGATGGGGTGACGATGTGGCCAAATTGTAACGTAAGGGCGTGAGGGTAAGAGTGAATCTCTTATAGGAGGGTGAGGTTGAAACGAAGGTATGAGATTAAGGTAGTGTACATAATTATTTGCAGGAGAATGTCCGGTGGAATTGAGCAAGATAAATTATCCAAGAGGATCTAGTTTTCTGCATTACGATCACACACCGCTCTCAAGATTTGGCCAGATTATTGGCCGCTATCAATGTAAATGTGGTACCCCATTCGTCTAACACAGCCCTGCAACTTCTTTCTCCTCGATTAACGAATTATTGTAAATATATAAAACTATTATAGCTTACCTTGGTTAAAAAACTTCAAAATTTGTGGTATTTTTTCTCACTTCTAAACTTACCTTGACCTGCAAGAAAAGAATGAAATATATTAGATACAAGCGATAAGTATTGAAAACTGCTACAGTGAAGTTGCTAAAACAAGCTATATAAATTACAAGCTTTTATTTAACTTCACTACTGGTTGATTATTGTAAGTGTGAATCATCTAATAGATACCTAATCCATTTCCAGACTATCTATAGATATGCAACTTGGCATTCGATGACAACGCATGGTTATGTTAAGAAAAATAGGTTGATGTCATCCAGAAAGCTTTGGGATGTGGTTGAGGAGAAAATTAACTAAGGTTGAGGAAAATGAAAACCTATGTTAACATGAATAGGAGAGGAAACAAAACTCATAAGAGTAATGAAGGAGAGGAAATGGACGGAAAAGGAGAAACACACAGGAGAAATATCGAAGCAAAGAGAGGCATTGAGAAGAAGAAGGGTTGAATATCTGAATACAGTAAAACAGATGGATGTATCTTCTTCTGTAGAATATAGAAAGATGAAGAAAGATGTACAAGATCTGGAAAATGGAGCGAGTCAGTCGAAACCTGTCATAAAATAGATTTAGTGTAGAAGAACAAGAAATGTGTATGCAGAATTCAGAGGTAATAGTAGAAGTCCAAGTCATTCTGTTTCTTGCTTCATGTACTTCTTCCCATACGGTATACTTGTCACAAATTGTTACTTCATTTTAAGGATAAAACGAAAGGAGAGGAACAAAAGGAGTGTTTTCAGGATCTTCGCTTCAGAGGCGGTTTCCCATGAAAATGAAATTAGGTCGACAATCCATCCATCTTAACTCACATGTTCATACATAAAAAAGCAAGTCTTAATATCACTTTACGTCTAAAGAAAACAGGTAAACTGTGACGGTGAGATTCACTGTGTGTGACAGCTGGCTGAAAACAAGCAGATGAAGATAGAAAGAAATATATTTTGGTTTAGTTTGATTAGATGTTTCCATCCAGTGTGTAGCTTATCAGAATGGAACTAAATACCATTAACTATTGAAGTATCCGAACCACAGTCGAGTGTGCGAAATGGACAGAGTGTGCGGGTTCACACACACACACACACATAAATCTGATGTCAGTCATCACTAAAATAAAGTTTCCTTAGCACTTCATCTCAGCAAGGCTGGATTATAATACTTTTGAGAGAAAAATGACTGATATATATTCTATTTATATGTGTAATACGTAGATCATCTATATTCATTGCAATGAAGTTCTGCATTGTTCAGTATCTATCATATGACCATTTCAATTATGATGGATATATACAGATACAAAGAGCATGAGGAAAATTCCATGAAAATCCTCCTACACTGGGAAACCGCGTTAGATATGGAGTTGTTGGGCGCGGGTGGTGGCGTTGGAAAAGTTCAGGTCCCCTGAGTACAGCGGTATGTCAAAAATCGGACCTGGACCCCAAGGCCCTAAAAATAGGGTCCCGAAATTTTGGACTTGGGTCACTTCTATTCGCCTTTTAAATATGGAGTTGTTGGACGTGGGTGGTGTCGTTGGAAAGGTCCGAGTTCCCTGAGCACAGCGGTAGTGTTAGAAATCGGGCCTCGAAGTTTTGGGATGTGTTACAAACCTTTGCTCTGGCTTGAACTAAATACCTGATTGCGCGAGATAAAACCCTCAATTCGGCTATATAACAAAAGAGACCAGCAATTTGAAAGATATAAACATCCATCTAATGTTCAAAAAATAAAATAATTACCGAGCAAAGCAATACGTTTTAATTAAAAACTAAAAACGTGTAACAGTTTCACCAATTAATTAACTACTTGGCTTCAACATAGCCCAAAACTTCCGGATCCCATTTCTGGGCCTTCGGGGCCTGGGTCCGATTTCTGACATCACCGCTGTGCTAATGGACCCGGACCTTTCCAACGCCACCACCCGCATTCAACAACTCCATGTCTAAAACGGTAGAAGAATCGGCCCCATGCTCTTTATTTTGTCTAATTTATCATGATTCACTATGCAATCCCGAGAGGCAGTAAGATCTGGTGGGTTGCGGAACAGCCAGGCGTTAGGAGCAATTGGCCAACTTCAATAGGCGAACAGAAGCGATCCAAGCTCAAATTTTTGGGACCCCATTTCTGGTGCCTCGGGGCCAGGGCCCGATTTCTGACATCACCGCTGTCCTCAGGGGATCCAGACTTTTCCAATGCCACCAACCGCGTCCGCCAACTCCATGTCTAAAACGGTTTCCCTACCGTAAGAGAATCGGCTTCATGCTCTTTGTTTTAAAATCAGTTTCCACTTGAATCAACGACACTTTCTTCTTGAAAGCTCAATAAAACCTTGTGTTTTTGTCGTGAGCTGGCTTGAAAGCTCCTTAAAACGTCGAGTTTTAGCGTGAGACAAATGAAATTTTCGATTGACCAGCATTTTTTAATTGAACCATTTCATTTTTCTCACGAAGTAGTAGACCGTTGGACCGACTAATCCTATCAAGAGTCCACTATACTTACAGATGGACAAAACAGAATGAAATCCGCTACCGACAGTGGATACTTAACATGGAAAGCACAGGAGCGGGGGGTATTAGAAATGCTTGAAGGACCGGCCACGCGTTAGCAGAACAGAAGTTAGTGCAAGATGTTAGTGTTCTATATTCACTGTTGTGGAAGATTTCTTTGCTGAAAGGTGCTGCTTCTTTCAAAAATCCAATTACAGACTGGTGGAGGAACAGACTGATATATATATATTTTTTAAAATAAACCTTCCTTTCCCTCTAGTCGCCAGTGCAAGAAATGGATTTTCCCAGTTTCGGTAACAAATTATTATAGACGCTTGACCACAAAATGTTGTCTGGAGAGCAGCGGAAGGGGTCAAGGAGTCGTACGGGTCGCTGGAGCCTCCGGTCGGTCACACAGCAAGGCAGGCTCTGTTGCACTTTCCCTCTACTGTAGAAGTTAGAAGGCGATTTTTTTAAACACCGAAAAAGAAGAAAAAAAGTAATTAGCCACTTTTCCAGCCAAGCAGAACAAGAGGTGCACGTTCCTGGCCTCTTCTGATGTTCCTTCTCCTCCCACCAATAGCATACGAATGTGCACCGCACCATATATAACACGTACGTGCGTGCAAGGGGAGAGTGCAAATGTCAGTACAAATTAAGAATTAATGACATACTACGATTACCATATACATTTATGGTCTTCCTAAAGGAGAAAGAAAGCCACAAGACAGAAAGAAAGAAACAATTGGAGAACATTTTTTGCACATATGTTACTCACAACAATGTTAACCTTTGGTCCTGGCTAATAATAAAGAGAGCAAAGTATATATTGTTCAGGATGACACACAGGAAAGTCCTCCTGACTGCGTAAAATCTGATTTGTAATGCGGAAGTCCAATTAAGATGGGTATTTATCGACGACAAAATGTTATTAAACCTGTTGTCTCGCCTATTATTTTCTGCGGTTAAAGAAAAGGGCATTGTTAAGAAGTCCGCAGCACAAAGCACGCGATCTCCCGAAAGCAACCTTGTTATTTACAATGACATATTGCTTATGTTTGGTGTGGCAAACATTTGAAAATGGCTTTTACGTCTATCATCATGGATTCTTGTTTATTGAATCTAGATTTTATGACTTTTTGAATTTGACTTTTTGTTTTAAAAATGTAGTTGGGAAGTCTGGAGAGACGGAAATCCACAACTACTCGAAAATTCCCGACGTATCCCGATTTTAGGATAACTTCCAGGAACAGGAAAAAAAATCTTCCCACACACTTACTGATGAGACAAGGTAAAGGACACGAGGCTAAAGAAATCAGCGTTCGGTCCTGTGTGATTACAACACCGCAGTCAAAAATAGTTACGCAGAAAATACTGTCTGTTGTAAGTCACAATTAGTAGCGAACAATAGTTTTACATGGATAACATCCAATTTTCAATTATTTGGCGATATGAACGATACGAAATGTTCGATATTTTATATATTGATCGCTCTTCGACTTATATGGATATCGATTTATTTATATCCTTTAGGCAACTTTGGCTCAGCCTGGGATAGTGTGAGAAAGAATGTGGATAAGAAGTCAGGCAGTTTGAAAGTACCATCCAGGGCCACACGGTGATATAAATCCGGGAATTGCAGTTCTAATCCACTGGTAGGGCGAGACATCACCAAACTCACTGTATATATTAACATAGTTACCTCATTTTTTAGGTCCTTTAAAATTACTATAACTCTCTGCTCGTACCACATAGTTCTAGCACACAGTTTCTACTTCATTTATTCCAGATACAGTTATTATTTCTGTTTTGCGTCCCTTAATTACTGACTTCTCCACGTACTTTTCCCAAGGTACCCCGAAAAGGACCATATGAGCCAAATCACACCAATTGCGTTACTATGGGAACCGCACGCAACATGTTCAAATAGACTAATTGTTAACCAGAGGGAATCTTGATATAATTTTAGAAGTGCTCAGTATTTCGATGCTGCAGTAAGACTTACCGAAAGAACTGCGAGGAATGAGTAGTTCACAAAATTATATACTTGATACTGTTCACACAGGAAAACGTGTCGTTTCTATGGCAACGAAAAGGTATTTACGTCACACTGACGTCATATGTTGCGTCACACTTGTATAGACCATGCAAGTCTATAGCAGACCCTTTGTTGTCACTTTATTGTAGGGTCTTCCAGTGATTTCACTCGTTTCTTTGTAGTCAGTGGGTCTCAGGTTCGCTTCTCGATTGGGAGACAAGAAACATGGTCATTCGGCTTCGGAATCCAACTTTCTTAGGACGTTATCTTCATGCGACGAATGACAGTGGCACCGAGCCGCCGCAATTCAGTGGTAGAGCGTTGGCGTAGCTTTCGGGAGGTCGTGGGTTCGTTCCCAACGACCGGCAATCCTGACAGATTTTTTCAGCGTTTTTCCTGTCACAGCAGGAAAATGCCGGGATGGGACCTTCAACATAGACCCCGGCCGACACCTTCCCGAATCCTTTCCCCTCCCTTGTCCCGGTCTGAGTCTTAGATGCCTAAAGGCCATAAATACAATTCGAATTCAAATTACAGTGGAAAACCACCATCGGGTCATCTTGTTTAGGCACCATCGTGCTATGAACCAACCTTCGGGTAAATACAAATCACCATCATTGTTTCAAAATTACAGAACTAGCAGATCCAAATGCTAACTCGAAAACAATCAAGCAGCAATGGCTCAGTGGCAGAAGGTTCACATCTGATGCGTGGGGTTCAAGGTTCGATCCCGGCTCGTGATCTATGTTGTCTTTGTGGCGGACAAACACCGCGTGCGTAGGTTTTTTAGGGTTATCCCGTTTCCTCCCCCTTTTTCCATTCCAACAATTCACCGATCATCCATTCGGCCAGAGCCAAAGTTGCCTAAAGGCCTTAAATAAAATCCAACTAGAAAATAATCTTATGTCTCAATTTCAAAATGTATTTTTTTCTACCCATTTTTTATTTTAAACGCGAGAATTTATTGTACAGTATTTAGATTTAAAGTAACAGCGGGTGGTACTTCCTGTTCTCGGATCTCCTTGCTCTTCTGGGTCATCTTGTCAAATTATTTGAAAGTCTTCTTGGGTCACATCACAGGGAGGTCAAATCTTCTAAAATAAAATAGGAAAAAGGGAGAAAAAGGATTAGGAAGAATCTAGTAGTGAAGGAAAAAGCACGAGAGACAGCAATGATAACCCGAAAAGGGTCATTTGCCGAAACAGAAAGAAAAAAAGGAGAAAAAAACGCACAACAGATGGCAGTCATATCGTGCCCTTTGACCCTGTTCACCTCATCCTTATTCAGAAACAGTGGGGACATTTATCACATAACGCGACCGACCTTCAGGTGAGCAGAGCAAGGATACGAACGAAAACATACAAAAAAAGAAAAGAAAAAATAAAGTCAGGCGGATGACTCGTAAGACAAGACAAGAACCCAATGCTATGTGGTTACAATTTCATTTTCCCACGGATGTTTATCAAGTTGCAATGTAGATGGCGTCACAGTCCTTCCCGTTGCCCTTCGTCTCACGTATCCCTTACTTCCCCTATTCTTTTCTTTTTTTCTTTTTCGTTATCACAACCACGAAGCTGACAAGCTTGTTGACAAATTGAAGCTAATTTTTTACCGTCATCATTAGCGCTTATGTTAACGTGAGGTGAATAAAACACTTAACTAAAAACCGTCACAAAGGAAAAACTGATTTAGCAGTGCGATACATTTATGTACAGACTTTGCCCGTCCATCACTGAAGAAATGACCTGCCATCATGGGGCAGAGCTCTTGCGGGAGGAAGCAGTATGATACATACTTTGCAACAGATGCTGTTCGAAAAACAGTTATGCTTATTATTAATGTCAGGGGGGAAAGAATGCAATTTATTTAATTATATCACATGGGAGTGGCAGTGGATGTTATCAGATTTTTGTGTTGAAATACTTCCACAGCGATAGAGAGAGAGAGAGAGAGAGGGAGGGAGAGAGAGTAAAGACTTGACAGCAAGAACTAATGGTGTCTTACGTTCTGTAAACGTTTCATAAGAATGGAGGGCGACCAACAGATAGCATGCCAAGTACTTCATTTTTATTAACATTATATGCGCTATCCATGGTCTGAACCTGTCACGTTCCTCTGATATCATTGTCCCAAAGAAGAGAATAGGGAAGGTAGCGTTCTGGGACTTAGTTCAGGTATCATCTCGATATTAGCTTAGTAAAACTGAGTAAAATCCTCGAAAACGCCAGTTATTATTAGAGACAGTCAAGTTTCTGGAATAGGATGGCCGACAATTCTTGTTAAATTACAAGAAAAATTCTGTTGTAAAGCTGAATATTTCCTGAGTGCTAGTGGAAATTGCTTTTAAATGGACTAATCGATTTATTTGAGTAACAGATCCCAGTTCTCTATTTGAGACTCGCAAGCATAATTTTGCGCAATTCCGACATATATTGTTTAATTCATAT
This sequence comes from Lepisma saccharinum, assembly GCA_022664845.1. NCBI lineage: Eukaryota > Metazoa > Arthropoda > Insecta > Zygentoma > Lepismatidae > Lepisma > Lepisma saccharinum. The sequence goes on from JAGDQP010004783.1 coordinate 72,400, forward strand.
TAGGGCTATACCAGGAATATGAATCATTCAGTTTTTTTTTTTCACTTGGTGAAGTAACTAAAGACATCATTGAAATTAAACGCTTGATTCAAAGTGATATGATGACACAAAACTGAAGTTTGTCCTGAAAATATTGGTTATTTCCCATGTCAGAGCACAGAGAAATTGATTAACAAAATAGTTCGTAGTCAACTTATCAAAAAAGAACTCATTGTCAGAAGAGTGGCTGAAGTTACCATAGCCATGGACCTCGTGCATAGCATCTATATAGGTCTCATCGGCAACCAGATATGGATTTCCCTGGAAGATTTCCTTCACTTTACTCTATGTATGTGTAAAAATGTGTACACTGTTAAACATTTTGTATACTTTGCTAGGAAGTATCAGCAGAGTTCCGCAGAAGTGTTAGTATTTCATGTTGTTTTACTGAAATGAAGGGAAATCGCAGAGACTTTTCGTATGCTGAGGTGGATGGGTTCAGTTGTCAGTTCTACACATGTCAGGTTTCTTAGCGTAGCCATGAATCCAATTCTGATTCACTTGCTGCCGCCATCTTGACTACTTCTCATTTTAAAAGAAATGAGAGATATCCTCAGTGAATGGGAATTTTGATCCTTGGTTGAAGAATACAAATGTGATTAAAATGTGTAAATCATGGAATCAACTTACATTATATCTTCCGGGTTCAAACAACGCATTTCTGACCTTCAATACTATTTGGATCTACTCACCTTTATGTCCGGCAATTTAGTGCAGTCGGTAAGACACTAGGCTTCTAGCTAATCAACCAGTGTTCAAATCTCGTTCATGCTTCTCTTATTTTTGCTTTTGCTCCCAGTATTCCTGAAAATTAAACGGTGGTTGTTTTCTTTTATTAGCCAAGTTACTGGAAATGTCCAGGCATGCCTAACTTTTTCCAGAAATACTTCAGAAAATTTTTATCAGTGTAGTCTACGCAGATCATCTTCAATACTAGTATTTTCTGAAAAAGAGACTTTAACATGCGCGCACCATCTATTAGTGCGAAGTTAAAACTTGAATTAAATCCTGTCGTTCCTATTTTAAAGAAGCGTTCAACAAAGGTGACCTTCGGAAAGACATGCCAAGGTCACCATGCTTCATACTGATATTACTTACACTGGCTGAGAACGAAACGAAAACAACTTTTCAAAAGATGGGTTCATAAAGTGTAAAATATTTGTATTATTTTTTAAAGTATTCTTTCCTTTTGTTGTCTTGGAAGCTTCCGGATCCTCGTTTCGTAGAAACTTTTCCTTTGTCGTTGAAATTATCTCAGGACAACACTTCTCATCTATTTATTTAATCTGAACTTGTTTCCTCCCAAAGTGCATTTAATGGACCAAACAGCTTGTAGTCACACATGGTGACATATCAGGGCTATACAAAGGGTGTGTTACAACTTCCCATCCCAATTCTGTCAATGTTTCGCTCATTACCTTAGATGTATGGGGACTTGCATTGTCTTGGAGTAGGCATACCCCAATGTTGAGGGGTCCTGGTCTCTCCTTTCTCAGTGCTGGCTAAAAGGAGTTCTACAGGACATCGCGCTAGTAGACTGTAGTGATGCTTTGATATTTTTCTAGGGATCCCACAAGGATAATACTTCTAATGTTTCCAAAATACTGTGGCCATTACTTTCGAATGGCGTCATGTTGAGTTTTCTTTGGTGAGGCTGAATTAGTGTCTCTACTCAATGCTTACTTGCACTCAATGCGTACCTACTTTCTGGTATATGGTGACGAATCCATGTTTCGTCCCCTGTTACCAAACACCATTTCTCTCTGATGTCTTCGTAACAACATTTTCGCAAATTGCAACTAGGTGTGTTTATGTTCATCGGACAAATGTTTAGGCACCCATCCGGCTCACACTTTGCTGAAGTAAAGTGGAGATTATCGTGGATGATGGAACGCACTTTGCCATCGCTAATGTTCAGTGCAGAGCTCAGATCACTTACACTAATCCTCCTGATGTTGTTCAGTAGGAACTCATTTACCCGTGCGATCATGACGTCATTAACAGAAAAGTCTGGTGAATTTCACAGCCATTCATACATTCCTTGCAATTTGATAATTATTCTCTACTACACGAAAACAGGAAGCATTCACTAGCCACTTCTCTTTTTGCAATGCGGAAGTTGCCATAGCAACGGAAATAAACAAAAAAATGTGACTCTCTAGTAGCGTTAGGAATCAGTGTTTCCAAACGCATAATAATAATAATAATAATAGGCACAATTTTTAAAACAACATTTCCTAATATAAAAGTCTAGGTGGGAAAATTTCAATTCCTTTCCTAAAAATGATTTGATGGTTGAAAACATAAACGAAGAATGAAATTTGAGAACTATCGAATTGACTTGCACTGCGGTTACGTGTCTCGATAAACCTTTCGTGAAATATCTTGAGTAAAATATAAATATGATATGATAAATACAAACTAAAAAAACGTAAATATCCTCTGTCGAGCCATCACTAGAAGATCAAGTTGTCTTATCAATATCAATATTTATTCGGTATATGGCATTCACTTTCTTTTCTTTAATAAAAATTCAAGTTATTTTACTTTTCCTGTTAGTTTATGTTAGAATTGGTTAGGTTAGAATAGGTTAGGTCAGATCAGGTTTGGTTCGGTTAGCGCATACCTTCCACAGTTGGATGCCGTATACAGAACGTAATCACAGATAAGCAGTGTTAACTCTATAAAATGCGCTTTTGTGATTGGATTTTGAAATGACTCTGTTAAACAAGTTAACAGGAGTAGCTGAGATTATTATTATTACTTCATATTTTTATATTTTCAACTGTAATATAGAACATGGCACTATAGTTTGGATTGAAACTTACCTCGGACACATGGAAAATCATGACTGACATCTGTTGATACAAAATTAATATCAAGTCTGCGGAAATACAGTAGTCCACCTAAAGATGGCAGTAGGATACTTCTTCTCTTACTGCAGCTGAATGGAGTAACAACAAACTTCGCATATCCTTCCTTTTTTCATATTTACAAAAGATGTTTCATGCATTTTAAAGTAACAAGTATAGCTTGTTCATATAGCTCTGTTCCATATGCTCACCGAATAGTCTTTTTCTCCTCTGTGTAGAATCCCTACAATTTTTCATTCATTAAGTTGGATGTTTATTCAATCTTTCCCACCATCTCTGAACCGGTACTAATACGCCATCTATTATTAGGTGGACCACAGAGTAGGCCTAACCAGAGTTTTGTACCTTCCCAAGTAATTATCCCTTGTCATTCTTCGCTGCAGTAAGTTCATTTAGATGGCCAGACTGATCAAGCCAATAAATAGCCTTCTCTTCGACTCATATTGCAGAAAATTCAAACACTACCTGGACAACTATCCCTATGGGCTGTCCCACCTGCAGTACATCTTCAGTAGATCTGTTCATCCTTCATCATCACGGTGACTGGTGATCTTTCGACTCATGTTCTGGCTGATCTTACATACATTTACCGTATATCATTGCAGTATGTCTCAACAGCACACTGGCAAACATCGGCTACCATCCACTAAGCTTACATCCGTCGGCAAAGTCACCAAACATGCATGCAATTCACGACAACCAACACCATCTGGAACAAGATTACGCTCTCCATTGCTTCGCATTTCCTGCTGTGACAAATCACATCCGAATAAACGAACTCACGCTCTCAGTTCTTCAAATTCAGACTCAGATCAACAATAATTCATAAATGCCTCCATCTCCGACCCGTAAGACAAATCAGCTAACACTACAGCAACTGCATAGGTTAATTCATTCCTGTTAACTCATCTCGACTCACATTATCAGACACCAAAACAACTGCTCCTAAAACTAACCAAATACATTCCTGGAGATCTCATCACGGAAATCATACCTACACGCAACGGCATCATTATTAAATCTACTGACAGCAACTGGGCAACTACAATTCGCAATAAATACAGTTACGAAATTTAAAATATAATGCGCATCTTGCTCCGCTTACCACCAGAAGAATCAGAAAGCCACCACCACCATGCCAACCTCCACAACTATCAGTTGTAATCAGAGGACGGACTAAACCCAGACATATCAGATGACGAAGTAGAAGCCGAACTGCGTACAGAGGGACACACCATCATTAAGTGCTTACTCATCAGAACTAAGATTGTAACATCTAGCTATATGTTCCACGTGCTAACTCCAAATTGAAACATCATAGATCTTCTGTGTTTGTGAACATTCATATATAAACACAGATAGAACCATCAAGAACTCTACTCCCATTACCACTCCGATTCGAAAAATGCCAAACATACAACAAGCACTCCACTTCCGAATGCTGTAATCATTATTCACAAAACTACACCACAAAAACATGCATCATTCTTTCAAACCTACCTAAATGCAGCCAATGTAATGAACAAAATCCTACATTTTCCTACAAATGCCCAGGCAGACGGACCTAAGCAGAGCCTAATGATCCCAATAACTGTGACTTCTTATCAGTTCCATACGTTTTCCTCCAAATACAGATCCAACCCCAGATCCTTCAGTCCAAGAACAAATCATTGTCATCACTCCTACCAAAACCGGCATCTTTCACGAAATAACTCTTGCCGCCCGTGAAGTATTAAAAATCCAACTTAAAGCTGCCTACCTTGCTCCATATGTTTTCTTCACCACAGCACCCGTAAACTCCGAGTAAACAACACCACATTATGATTCACCCATCATCTACATCAGCGTTCCGCAAACTGTGGTCCGTGGACCACAGGTGGTCCTCAACTCCAGGCCTTGGGCAGGCGCAGGATGGTCCTTGAACATACCAACTAATAAAAACTAGTCCGCACTCGAAAATAGTTTGCGGAACGCTGATCTACATCACTACACATTACTCATAAATGTTGAATGTTAGGCTCACCTGTCTTATCATAAATCCCTAGAGACGTCCCTAGGAGAAAAGATCATCCACCTGTCTTACGTGTGTCAAACTGTTGTGTCATCAAATGGAATTCACCTTCATCTTTCCCATATCGTACTCTTTTATTCCACAGAACCAAGTTTATGATTATAAGCAGAATGCTTATAATGTCTAAGTTGTAATGAAATAAACTTCTATATCGTAATTGTAGACTTGTCAATAAATAGATAATAACTTCGCAACACTTCGTCCATATAAAACTTTTACTTATTACTTCTTTAAATAAATGTCCACGTCGTTCCTCTTATTACCACCAGCTGGCTCAGAACATAAGACTCTTTTAAAACATGTCAGGGATTTACGGTTCGCGCATACAACATTGAATTCCTTGAGGATAAGAAAGCTTCTCTGTCAGACAATGACGATCCATACGCCTAACTAATTTCGGGGACAAGTTGCTTCAACTGCTCCAAATCTACTTGTTGACTAGCTCCCCAGTGGAGACTACTCTCACAACTTTCGTACAAGCCCCAATCAGGATTAGTATACAATGAGAGAAGATAATAGAGCCACAAAGGCACTGCATCCTCTCTCACGTAACTAAACGTGAAAGCGTGAAATAAAAGATTTATATTAGCCCGGAGGCAAAATGAACAATCGATTTATTCAATCAATATTGTAAGCTCCAACGAAAACCAAACCTCATTCTTTACATTCCTTGAAAACTTAAATCTTCATGACATTGTTACTTTCAAGATTAATATCTCCAACTTTCTGACTTAAACAAATATTCTGCTTATTCCAAATTAAATCATTCTTTACACTCAATTAAATATTACAATATTTCTTTTGAACAACAATCCAATATATTATTTTAAATAAATTAATATTCTTTTCTCTTATAAAGCCGCATGTCATTATTACAACTGCCAAAACCTATCAATAATTCAGTTGTTCATAGTCAATAAAAATGACGTTTCTAATACAATTAAGTTGCCTTATAACAATGAAAAATGCTCAACATAGTAATATTCCAAATGCAATTCCAAATTACAAACAATAGTAACAGCTTATTAAATACAAACTCAAATTAATTTATTTCAAAACAACAATGCAAATAACTTCTGATTAATATTTAATTAATAAATAAAAAACTCCTAATTCAAACATTTAACTATCATTTCACGTCTCATGTATCCATATGTATACGTACCCGCATCAAAGTTCAGAATATATGAATAAATAAAGATAATGAGAATGACTGTAGAACCCGTAGAGCAACCATACATCCTCATTTTCCTCCCTCAATTCCTTATCTACCTATATCTGGAATAAGGGCGTAACTTACAAGCTCTGGCCACGCTATATGGACCAGCAGACTTAAAAAAATCAAAATTTTAAAGTACAGTTTCATGTCGAATTCTCGTGTACTAGTGGTTTCAAAGTGCAAGAAATGCAAAAACAATATTCTGAACAAAGTTTTATAGCGTAATTCTTATGAGAAGACAAGTCATGACGTATAGCAATGTTAACTAAACTTGTGACCATAAGAATAAAACTTATGTCACGTAGCAAGGGAATGGAATTCGCCGATCAACGTGAAACATCCACAGTGCATCGATTATGTGTTGGAATGAATACAACTGTAGTGTCTTTTATCAAATTTTCAGGAGAGCGAAAAAAAAAAATCGTAATTTCTTCTTCTCATTGGCCCACTGGCTTTTCTAAACATTATGCTTTTTCAGTTGCTAGAGAAATACTCTTCAATATACAAATTATAATGTGTTTGTGACATTTTAGAAAAAGACTGTTTTTCATATTTTAAAAAGTGAAAACTCTCACTTACGTTTTACAGTAGACGCTCTTTTATCCGGTACGGTCGGGATCGCGACCATGCCGGATAATCGAACGGCTATAGTTTTAACGGCTACAAAGCAGGAAACGCTAAACTTAAGTGAAGACTGACAATCACGACAAACACTAAGCGAGCGGAAATACTGTTACAAGGGTCGTAAACATCACTATATAACTGCATACAACGCAGACGAACAGCAGATGGCAAAGAAAATGGCAGTTACAGCCCAGCGCAGTGGCGCGACGCTGCGAAAAAGGTCAATGAGCGCCCGAGCATAACCGGAATAAGCCGAACGCGAGTGGCTCGACCGATGCCGGATAATAGAGCGTGCCGGTTTATATAAAGCCGGATAAAAGAGCGTCTTCTGTATAATCAAAATCTAAAAGACTGTAATCCATTAAATAAGTTTATTTGTAATAGTTTTTTTTTTTTTTTTTTACTTACACGTTTATGGCAATGTATGGTAGAAGAATACATATTGACAGAGTTGAAATATTGGTAGCGAAAATAGCCTATAAAAAACTTCCATCACAGTGGTGTATCCAGGAGCTCCTTTTTGCTATATGATGTCGAGGATGTAGCGCTCGTTGGAGCGGATGTTAAGTAGTGTAAAATATTGTCTCACATGTTAAGTTTCGATTTATAATATCTGACAGTTCCAATTGCAATTTCTCGCAAAGTCTTCAATGAAACCACAAAAAAAGAATAACTTTTATTAGTAAAATTGAATGACCTGTCAAATGATATAGCACTTGACCCATGTTGTCAATTAAGAACATTGAACATTTTGCAATGCAGAAAATGGGCAGCATGCAAAGTTTTACCATAATGGTATGTCCTGATTGAAATTTAAATATGACATGCTGAGGGTTTTTAGATGAAATAATCAATTAGGAAATAAATGAGATGGGAAGTTCTCTTTGAACCACTCTTAATTTATCTCATCTTAGCATTTGTAATAGATCAGTGGAATAAATTAAAACATCAACTTAATTAATCATCTGAAATTAAGACAAATTATATTCAGCGAAAGCTTATTATGAACCTAAAAGGGAATTACACTTCCACGGATGTATAAAATGTTCCCTACACAGTAGGCGTTCAATAGAAAATTTCATTAAGTTTGAATATCTGTGACCAGTGTTCCGACAACTAGAGTGTTCGCTACAAGACATCTCAATACACGCACTGTCGATGTCGATTTGCGATCTGAATGGGAGACAGTTCCCATATTAGATAGATGACTGATTTCTACTCTAAAACTTATTGTATTTTCATAGCTGAGCTGGACAGACAGTTTATTCCAATCCCGGCACAAGGTATCAGGAATGTCGTCGCTCCGCAATCACTCTTCGTCTTTCGTAACCTTTATCATTTTCACTTCACTACTTTCATTACCTTCACTAGTGCAGTACAAGCACGTTAAACCTGAAATAAACGATTTCAGACTTGAAATACTAGATGAATACACCAAATTTGTTGTTTTTATGTGGCAACACCGCAGGTTAGTGAAAAAATATGGCAACATGGCAGGTCAAAGCCCTGATCATATTATTTCTTATCATTGACATGTGATAAAGATTAGAATATATATAGACTGTGTTGTTGCATATAAGATAAGTAGTGGAAGGACATAGTTTTTGTTGTTTTCGGGCAGGTCCTGTGGAGCCCTCTCCATTTTTTGTAAACTTGGTAACACCGTAGGTAAAAGTCCAGATCAATGAAAATATGGTAACATGGCAGGTTAAAGTCCAGGTCATTACATGTGATAGTGCGGAGACCATCATGTGATCTTAGTAAAGGATTGAGATGATGTAAGACATGATAGTATAAGATGATGGACTAAATTTGGGGAATAGTGATATCACGATCGAAGATGGTGTGTGGAAATATTGCTATTAGGTTGCTTGAGATATTATCACGTGACCTTATTGAGATGACGAAGTTTTTGTTGTTTTTAGCTGACAGGTCCATTGAGCCCTTTTCATGTGAGTTATAATTTCATTCGTACTTCACCACAGGTTGGGCATATCAAGCTAGGTTCAGAGAGCATCACGTGATTATAATGAAGGATTGAGATGCTAGTATAAGATTGTGGACTAAATTTTGGAGAACACTGATATCACAATCGAAGATGGTGTCTGGAAATTGCTATTACGTGTGAACACAGGAAAGGTTGGGAAGATGCAGAGGTTGTTTGTATTAGCTCGTTATGAAAATAAAGGAGCAAGTCAGAGTTGTCAACCAAATGGATGAAAATAAAAGTGAAACACACAGAGTTGCGAATCAAACGTATGAACACAAAATAGGAAATCAGAGTTGCCAAACAAATGTATGAGGAGCAAGTCAGAGTTGTTCGTTATGAAAATAAAGGACCAACTCAGAGTTGCCAAACAAATGGATGAAAACAAAAGTGAAAGACAGAGTTGCGAATCAAACGTATGAACATAAATTAGGAAATCAGAGTTGCCAAACAAATGTATGAGGAGCAAGTCAGAGTTGTTAATAAAAACAAACGAGTAAAAGAAGCAAGTTGGAAACAACATTGAATAAAAACAGAAAAGACCGAACAACTTTAGAAAGAACGAGCACAGTTGGAAACAAACGATTACAAGTATTGAGAAGAAAGTCAGTTGAAAAAATGGGACGAAGAGAATGAATATGGGTACTTCCTTTCTTTTATTGGGGGAAAAAAATGTTCAAAGTTTTTCAGTTGGTTTGATAAAAACACCAATATTTTTTTATTGTCCCAGGTTTTGGTTTCCTGGTATTAACTTTGAAAATCTTTACTCCTTCTTATAAGATAGAAATACAGTAAATCAATTATGAGAATTTAATATTAACAGAACATTGATTATGAATTCATCGGTTGTTTCTTCAATTTATCTCTGCTAGAGTATAAATATATATTTAAATCATTTCTAGATAAAAGAAAAAACACTTATATTATCTTTAACATTCTTGATGGAATAATATGAAAAGAATTGTGCTGATATCTAGTGAACATTTTCTCATTTTATGAAACACATTTGCAAGGCTTGACAACTTAGCTGGAAACACATTCGGTAAGAATCAGATCTTTTCGCATGGCTTGGGAACTTAGTTGGAAACATACCCGGTCACTTATGAGAATTTAATATTAATTAATCAATGATTATGAATTCATCGCTTGTTTCTTTATTTTATGTTTAGTAGAGTAGAAATATATATATTTAAGATCATTTTGGATAAAAGAAAACAAGTATTTTATCTTTTAAAATTCTTCATGTGATAATATGAAAAGAATTGTACTGACATCTATTGAACATTTTCTCATTTTATCAGACACATTCGCAAGGCTTGGGAACTTACTTGGAAACGTATCTGGTAAGAATTAGATCTTTTCGCATGGCTTGGCTAAACATGGAGTAAAAATCAGATCTTTTCGCATGGCTTGGCAGTTATATTTCAAGCTAATTGGAAACATTT